>JAPQRN010000027.1:18453084-18469561 GCA_037367275.1 Coranthus polyacanthus | reverse complement strand
TCTCATCAAGGATCATAGATCAGCAGCAGAACAGAGTTCTACAGTCATTCCGTAGTCACTTGTCCTTATAGTCTTTAATCCATACAGAGTGCACATTATGTAATGTACAGACAACTTTCTAGACATTTTTACATACAAGCAGCAACATTCATAATTACAATGTTCATAAAATTGTTAAGCTTAGCAGGAGTGGACGCTTCAGACTGAATCCCAGCCTCAGTCTTCTAAGATTTCATGCAAATCACAATAGTTAATGCAGAACATTTATGGCTGATTGAAAGGTTACAAGTAACTGTTTCCCAAAAAGTAAAAACATTGATCAGTGCAATACATTTATAAGTCATTCAGAGTACATCAGTGTAATAATTTATCAGCACAGAAACAGTTTGTGTGCACAGGGCGTTGATTCACTCGTTCTTCTTCCACATGTACTTCTCGCAGAAGGCCTGGTTCTGCAGATAAAAATACAGAAATGGGATGTGAAACAGGAACTACATTTACATACGAACAATTAAATATAGTCTGTAGGAGAGAGGACACCCATGTGTGCTTTTTAAGAAAGACTGGTTTAGGTATTAAATCATCTAATAATCTTCAACCTAATTTTGAAACGCTTTGTATGAGTGTAAGTTATTTTTCATTGCCTTCATAATTTCATAATTCACACTCTGGAAAAACAGCAAAAATCCAAAAAACAAAAAAACGCCTGGATCATTTTGTGGGGAAGTATGTGCTGCAAAAAGCTTTCACAGCAAAGTTTCAGGTACAATATATTTTGAATATGATTAATGTACTGTTTTGTGCTCCAGAATCAATACTACATTCACTGAATGAAACTTACGCCACACTTTTGGGCAGTTTTAATGTCTCTGCACCAGTAGCTTGGTCCCCATGTACAACGGTTTTGTCCCAGCAGCTCCACCTTCTTTGTGGCAACACACAGATCAGCTCTCTGTACGACAGAATAGACAAAAGATGTTAAACCAAAGAATCATGTGTATTTTTCACGGTTACTTGTAAATCGAGTGAAATATGGTGCTGCAAGTAACAGTACATTTATTGTCGGCCATTGTCCTAATTTTAATCCTTGTGATTATAATGATTATTTTCCTCATTGTTTATCCAGAGAGGACTCAATACACAGGACAATACACGCTGTTTTTAAAAGATGATCATTCTTACTTCGCAAGCGTCTGGACCATTCATCTGGTTTCCCAAGACCTTCTGCAGCCGAGAGCCGTAGATTTTGGTGAAGGCCTCACACTGAAAAGATCGTGAGCATCACATTGCTGTTTTTTTATGCAAAGTGCAGAAGGTTTGCTTAACTTGCTTGACTCTTCACTGTACTAAAACGTGTTCATTTTAAACAATCAGGCCATACATTCCAAACATAAAAGCACATGTAGCCATAATAACTGCATTCATATGTCTGACATGGACAAGGTGGACTCAGTGAGATGATTAAGCTTTCTCGTATTTTTTTTTTTTTTTACATTCAAATGATTTGTGAGGAACTCTGATTTTGGAGAATCTTGACTTTTCTGGTGTTAGTATGAGCTGAGGGTCTGACCTTAGGGATGGCATTGGGATGTTGGTCACACACAGAGAGGAGGAAAGACGAGGTCTGAGGCTCAGTGGAGTTGAGACCCAGGTGGAGTCGGCTCAGCACAGCCAGCGTACGGCACGACTCGCAGTCCGAGGGGGCAAACGCTTCTGGGAAATCAGAGGGTTAATTTGGTTACGCTCATGAAATGTGACCTACATTTCTACACCTACAACCAAATAATAACCACATTTATTTGTGATAAATTAACTTACCAGAAGCAGGCAGGTCTTTAAACAGACAGAGATGCAACAAGGAACAGATTGTATGAGGTGCAGCAGATGACAGGAGGAATTCCACGATCTCAGCGCCGTATTTGTCAACAAAATCGTCACATTCGTCTTTATAGCTCTGAGGTATAAGACTGCACACCTCTCCCATGAGCTTCTTTAAAGCATCCTGCAGGGCAAGACAGAGAGAGGACAGTAGCATTCGCATGAGATGGTGTGTGTGAGGGATTGAGTGTCAGAAGAAATACAAAGTAGTGACAGTAAAAAAAAAACGGAAAAAGTCACCTCAGTCATATTTTGGGGCAACAAGGTCTCCAGTTTCCTGATAACCATTACACACAAGGTGCAAACGGGGCCGTACGGCTCCTAAACAAATGTAGATCTGATCAGATGGCTGTATGTAAAACGCAAATAGACAAGTTTCGCTTCATCTCCCATTTCAACAATGACTTCTGTTTTCTCACACTAACGCGGATGCCGGCGGCAGTTCCAAGTGCAGAGCTGGACAGGTCTTTGTTGGTGTCAAGGTGGGGAAGTTGCAGCAGTTGTTCTTCTTTATGGACGGCACAAAGTCCAAAAACCTTACAGGTCTCACTGGATTTCTAAAACACACACAAAAAAAACCATAACCTCACATTAAAGCGTGAAGTGGTTACTGTTCTTCCATATTGTCTTAAAAGAAGCCTGTTGACATACTCACCAGATGAGCAGGAGTTTGCTGCAGGAGCTTTGTTAAATACGTCTTCACCTCTGATTCACACTCAGATGCCTGCTCTTTTGGGAGATGCTGACACAGAGCATGCAGGGTTTCATATACGGTCTCCTGCAATAAATTAGTGTAAAATTACTGTATTATTAAGATCATTCTAATATACTGACAGTCAATGAAAACCTTCAGGTGAAATGTTGTGCATATTTTTCAAGTTGGGGGGGGATGTTCTTGTTTTTGTTTTGACGGCATAGGCTATGTCTGGTTGTGGGATTGTAGAGATGTCCTGCTGACACGCTTCACTGTACATCGGTAGGACAATTTACAAAACCGGACCAAGTGCATTTCTGGCAGGTTAACAAAAGTGTTTTGCAGATTTTAAAGATTGGTTCTGTAAGGCTATATATAGCCATGAAAAAGGCCACCGCTGACATTTGAGTACATGTCAAAATGCCACGTCTGTCAAGGGATGAACGTCTGAGGGCCCCTGGTACGGTGCAGAACGGGTGGGCAGCAGGGTTCCTCGTCCACAGAACAGGCAGCAGCTGGTCCAGGCGTCCACGAATGGACCCACATCCCTTCGCCTGGTCAGAAGCCTGCGTCAGAGGATTACTGCCTGCTTTGAAGCCGATGCAGGGCGTACACCATACTGACTGTCGTTATTTTTGTTTTGGCAGTAGCCACGTTGGTTTGTTTACATTGGTTACAATAATTAATTTTTCCTCACCTTGTTTTCTTATTGTCCGTTTTCTTATATGTTATAGAATGCGTTTTCATTTGACCTTCATCAGTTTGAATCCATAAATGAAAATAAATCAAGAATTTGTTGCCTCAAAGTTTTCAGTGTACATGTTAAATGGGTTGGACTGCTGGATGCGACTGCCAAAAATCAACAAACCTGCTCATGTGATCACCGAATAAAAGTGAAGTGAAACAGAGTTCATTACCCCACCTTTGTGTCTCTGCCGGAAATCATGTTGGTGGACAGCTCGATGATCTGCCTGCACTCTGAGCAGACGTCCACAGACTAAACGACACAATGAGAAGTATTTCAATCTGAGGACATGAATTCAAACTTCAAACATCAGAGCATTAAGACCAACCAACATGACCATGACAACTTTATTTCATTTCCCAACTCTCTCACGCTTCTACTCCCTGTCGAATCTTTACTGTCCACCTTCGAGGGGAGTGTAAAACAAAAACTTGATTTTTTTCCCTTAGTGTGCTTATTAATAACAATAAAAATGTAATTATGCCCTTAAATGTAAATCACTTCAAACGGTCAAACCATCACCGTGAATTAATAAATGCACTGATTGTTTTAAGGCTGAAGATTAAATGAGAAAAAAGCTAAAAGAACATGTTAACATTGCTGAGGGATGAAAATGTATATTTTTTTTCCACATGTAACTCTCTTACCAAATCTTTGAGGTTGATGGATGACAGAGGGTCTGTGATGAATCTGGATCCGCCTCAAAAAACACACACACGTAGAAAGACATGTTACAGGCAGACGACGACAGTGACAATTGAGGAACGAAAAAACAATTACCAATACCGATCGCCAACCCTCTTTTTGTCCTGAATGTCCACAATAACCCGATGTTTGACAACATATTGGCGACTTGGTCAGGTGACGGTGATGCAGACATTTTAGGCGATGTCATAATATCTTACCGGGACACAGAGACACCGCGAAGAGCGCCATCAAAAACCCAAAAGCTGCCATGGTGTGAGGGAGCACAAGGCGATATGACAAATGGGCAAATAAAATGGCTTTAACAATACGTGATGTTGTTTGGGAAGTACCGGAAATACAGGGTGAGCGTCTCACCCAATCAGAACGGCGAATTTAACGCGCAGGCGCATTGACACGAATAACTCGGCGAATTTAATTACGGCCCACAAATAGATAAAGCATGACCCCTCAGCCTGTTGTCACACGTCAAAATTAACTGTTGTAAAATCACAGTCCATGCTTACGCCAAGCCCAGTGAGACAACACTTGGAGATAAACATCTCACTTCTATGTCAAAATCAAACTTGTCAAACGACATTTTTCCAACAAAATGATCCAGAGTTTTAATGACTCTTTCAAACATGTTCTTTATACAAAACACTGCTGTCTGTAGCTCTTTGTCTACGTTTTCTAATTTCCTCAAACCTCTCAAGCTTCTGTAGAAGATAGTTCCAGTTCATTACATTTACTTACATTTTCAATTAACACAAAAATGAAAAGGCTTCAGAAAAAAACAATATACGCCCATACAGCATTGTTTTACAATATGTTGCGGTAAATTAATGGGGAGAGTAATTACATATTTTACATTTCCACAAAAGAAAGAAAAAAAAAATGAATGGTGTATTGGGAAACTTAACACAATTAAAAAAAACACTACACAAACACACAGGTTTGAAAACTAAGTGGGCCGCAGTGATTCTATCAAAAGTGACAGACAAAAACGAAACTGGACACGAAGCTAAGAGGAGACACAAAACAAAAATACAGCTCTTTGCAAAACAACCACCACCACCACATAAAGCGACCAACCAAACCACAATGTTCACACTTTGGAGAAGTGAAGAAAAAAAACCCCCAATGGAATAAGGACACGCCTCCTTATATACCTTCCCAGCCGGGCTGATTGCCCTCGGCTGGGAAGGGCCTCACAGGTCCTCCCAATAGTTCCTAATCAGCCTGCGAGATACATTCAGGGTCTGTGACACATTACCGTAAAATGACACTGCAATGGTAAACAAAAATGGGATTGTAAGTGATGGGGTGGGTGGTTTATGGAGCCTCCGTCCTGTCCAGGTCTGACCACATCAGTTCAATGTCGTACCTGGATAAACAACGAGGAAAATATCATCCTGATATCATATAATTCTCAGTTTGCGCCTGGCCACCTTTGTTGTTGTGCTCATCTTCCTCTTACTCCTCTTCCTCTCAGTCCCACGTCCTCTGTGTGACCTGTTTGTAGTGTTATGACTCAGACTGGCGTTTAACTAGTTTCTAAGTGTTTTCAAATGTGTGCGTGTTGCCAATTGCAGGTATAGTTTTGCATTTTGGATAGCAGTGTTGTCACAATGATTGCACGTTGGGTTTTCATTTTTGAACAAAGCGTCTAATGTGAGAAAAAGTGTGTCGTGTTTGTGTTGCAGAATTGCAAAGCAAAAAAGGTGTTTGATGCCTTTGTTTAAGGAAAAGTTACAATAGTCAAGGTTTTGTGTAAACTTTCCAATTATAGCGTGTAAGCAATCAGCAAAAACTGTAAAAGAAAAAAAAAAAACATATTACATATATTGAAAGACATTACCAGCGGCAGCTCGTGTGAAACAGCTCATTAAGGAACCAGCAGGTGGCGCCAGATCAGAAGAAATCAGAATGTACTGTTTCATACAGTCTAATATGTGAAGAAAAACCAAATATTTCTGACCTTTTCAGAATAAATACAAAATAATAAAATGCAACCTGAAATATATTTAAATTATATTTTAAAAAATATCTAAATACATTTAAAACATACTTAAAATGAAATTAAATTCTATTGCTTAATAGCATCTTTTTAACTTTAAACACAGACTCTTTCCTGTGAACGACAGATTTACACTGAAACCACCAAGACCATCACAACTGACTGTCAGCTTGTCATATTTCTGATCTGCATCGACAGAAATAAGAACAAACCCAGGCCTGTATATATAAGTGCAATTTCAAAACCACCATTTTTTCAAATGCACAAATTTAAATAATAATTAATAACAATGTTCAAGTGTGTTCCAGATCTAGTTTTTCTTTTCTTTATTCTTTTTCTTTTCTATTGCACAAATACTTTAGTTTTCTTCTATTGTGCTTTTGTTGTTTGAAGAATGAAAAAAGAAATGACTTTTTGCAGTTATTTGAATTGCTAGTGCGTTATGTTGAGAATACACATCCATACTTGTCACATTTGGATACCTGTGTGTGTTCACAGCTCGCATGACAAAATGCAAATGCAAATGGCTCTATTGTCCACAGACAAGCAAAAGTCGTAGGTGTTATTCATTTCTACTATTATTTTTCAGTTATGGCTTTGTGTACTCCTTCAAAACGGGTTTGAGTGTAACGTGTCGACTCAAAAACACCAATTTTTCAAGGCATTAGAATAGTTTTTGCAGGAATTGTTTGCTTTTGCAAGAGATGTAAAATGTTTTGCTGGTTTGGCGTGAGGTTTTGTGGTTTCGTTTCAAAGATCATGTCTAAGCATCAGAAAAAAGTGACCCAGTAACACGCTATCATAACATTTGATAACAGGCTAATAAATAATCTCAAGCAATGACCTACATTCAGTGGCAGGCCTGTTTTTGGAGAAAATGTACTGCTGCGTGCTTCAACATTAGACAACATTTTGGAGGGTTGTATGTTGTTGTTACTATTTTCATGTAGTAATCAAAATGCCCGTGCTCAAACCGGTTCCCGCTGACCCATTTTCACTTCATATTACAGTTTTTGGGAATTGCCTGCACTCTTCAGCTTCAACCAAAACATCGAACCCTTAATTTTTGTAACGTTGCCTTGCTCTTTGTTGGCAGTTCTGTAAAACACTATACACTGCTTCTTACATTAGACACTTTCATACATTTCGTTTGAAAATGAAAGTTGAAGTTAGATTTCAGCTTAATGATCCCTGAATGCTGGGTCATAAACCATTAACCACTTTAGAGCAACGTGGGTTTGAGTAGCATTTTGCTTATGTCCAGAACGTCCAAATATTTATCTCATTTACAACACGACATAAAATGCTGTATATGTGTTCATTTTTTATTATATTCATATATTGTGTTATTAATCCACACACAAAAAAACAAACACTTCCCTGTGTTTATAAACCTTAAATGGGCGTCAGCACAGACAGAACATTTCAGTCATACCTAAGCGTACAGTCACAGTGATGACTTACTCATACTCTCCATGTTCAGCGCTGTTTCATTTTCTTGCCAAACTGTCTAATTATTTCAGATGTACTAGGGCGATATTTGAATGTGCAAAGCTTTTTTCTCAGCTAAATAGTATTTTGTATTGCACCCTAAATGCCTTACTGACTATTATGTGCTTTCTTTTATGATGGTAACCTTACAGATTTCATCCAAAAAATGCAACATGCAGAACTAGCTGTAATGCCATTGTCATTTAGCTGGTTCTGCCTTTTTGAGTTGTTAAGTTAATGATAGGGGAGTGACAGTTTATCTCCTGAATGTATGTCTAAAACTCAGTCAAGTATTTCCTTTTTGTAAGGTTCATGCTTTTGCTCACAAAAGTCCTCGAACGACGCTGTGTGGAATCTACACACCAGGATGAAACTAAATACACAGACGGCATGAAACTGCTTTATTTGTTGTAGCTGAAACTCAAATGCAAATGATATACACGTAAACAAAAATGAAGCATACCGGCAGGCCCTTCTTTGATGTTGTCAAAGCCACCAACAGTTTTACAATTATTTTAGTGTGCTCATACATGAGAGAACGCTCCACTGCAAGTTAGGGGAAATACTGTATATGGAAGTGTTAAAAACCATGAAGCATTCCCATTCCTTCCAGACAGTACCAGAAAATACAAAGCAGGACAACAAACAAAACAATAGAGGCTGAGAAAATGACAGGGGAGTTGCACACATACTTATCTTGTGCATTGCTTTTCCAGTTTGACAATCCTTTCAATCAAATACATTTACCAGAAGCACAATCAACTGTTTAACACGCAGGCTGTTTTACAGTGTTAGTTCCTCGTGATAGGCACGCGATTTGAAAGAAGAGATAATTTGGGGTTGAGACACTGATGTAACAGTAAATGATACTTCATAGCATTACTGTAATGTTACTTAGTAGGAAGTTGCTTTAAATGTGCACTTTAAACACACAGTTGTCAATCACAGCATGACGTGGATTCCATTCTCTTTTACGTGTGTTATACGTACACAAATGTGTATTATATTTCGATAACATACCGCACGGCAACATTGTTATAGACCAGTGGTTCCCAAACCTTTTCAGCTCAAAAAAAATCAATTTCATGTCTCCTCAGGACCCAAAGTTACCAAAATACGTGAACTGTAATGTCTACATTTTGACAGACCGCACAGAATGCATCACAGATAGAAAGATATTGTCAACAGTCACATCTGACGCTGACGGGTAATGTTAGCTACAGCAGCACACTGTCGTCAGCTAACAGACACATGAAACAAACAAAAAAAACACATCATGGAGTGACTTTCCCACAGTCAAAACACCGTCTGGTGTCATGTTGGTGTTGCTGCATGTTTTATGCCGTTTTCATCTCGTTATGTCTTTTACGACTGAGGCCTGTCTCTACATTCCGTGTGTCTTTGGTGAAGTCAGGACCAATTAATCACATATTATTTTATTAGCATTTTACTCTGACTATTGACTACCCAATAAAAACAGCTCTGCGACCCATTTTGATTAGATTATTTTCAGAATATTTCTGTATATTTACTGTAAAACATACACTTGTATAATGTTCTCATCTGAACTGATTAATGGGAACTTTTGATCCTCGAGTATTTCTAATACTTGTAACTGTAACTTTGTACATAAAAACACATTATTCATGTACTTATGTAAAGCTCTGTGTGCTGGGCACTTTCGTGTAACTACTGGTTTCAAATGTTTTTAATTTCCCAGAGACTTTATCTCAACTACAACCCTCACCTAAAACTTGCTCTATTTTAACCCTATGACCTTACAAGAAGTTTCAATGCAAAATGTAGAGCTTTCCATTATTTGGACCTGCAGTTATGCCTATTTGAGTCATCGCATTGTACAGACTCTTTTAACATATACAACTCTGGAAGAAATTTAGAGACCGCTGAGGCGTTTGAGTAAAATTGACATTTTTTTGCTCAACATTTCTCCCAAATTCCACGTAGACCATTTGTTTGCAGAAAGTGACAACTGCTCAAAAATAACATTAAATGCGGCTTTGTTCAGACTTCAAATAATGCAAACAAATCAAATTCATATTCATTTTTAAACGACACAATACTCATTTTAACTTTAATTTTAATTTAGGAAGAGTTCAGTCATTGCTTTGCCTTGGCATGCTCTCCACCAGTCTTTCACATTGCTGTTGGCTGCTTTGCTTGACGGCTTGAGACCATCCAGGTTTTCAAAGAGGTTCCGCTTGTGTAGAGCTGAATATCATTACATCAGCAATACTCATCCACGCGCACGCATACACATGTCATAAAACATCCACACCGGGCAGACAACCAGAGGACTGATAGCTGACAAGGGGTTCACCATTCCTTTGTCACCATTTGAACAAAGCTACAACAAGTTACAGGTAATTACACTGACAAGCTGGTCAAAGTAACCTGATATCCAGACACCTAGACTGAACTCTTGAGTCTGACAGGAAGCTACGGAAAAAATGGAAGCGCCGCCAAACTCAACCTGTGAGATGTTACGTAACCCAGCTGACCCAGATCGAACACCGAATATGTAAAGTTGTAACCCATTTGCCTTCATGCATCATTATGGCACACGGTGCATGTTAAGAACCCAAACATTCCTGCACACTGTCAGTCACCAACTTACTCTGTACTTTCTGCTCCTATGCACCTGAATGTACATGAATGGCGTGAGCAAACGTTTGCCATCTTGATAATATATCCATGGTGAGTGGAAACGTTGGTGTGATATACAAAAATAAGCAAACTGCTATATCTTAAGTCCTGAAACTCTGTAGGGAGATATTATATGAATTCACATTTCTATGCTAACTGAAAATGAAATAAGTTTCTGTTCAATGGAAAACAAATGGAAGAGCGTTAACAAACAGGCAGTCCAAGTCATGCGGTCTTCTGTTACCAGATAACAGAGCTATTTAAAGTTACAGAATTATTGCGGAATGTGATATATCAACAAAACAGAGTGTTTGAATTCAGCTGGATGTCGTCTCAAAAATGGTACATAATTCAGATGTCATTTTCACTTCATTTGCCTCTAACATTCAGCACTATTAATACACCCTAGAGACTATTTCTTATATGTTTGTTTCTTATATTTTTTAATCTTCAGTTTCTGCAGTCGATCAACAAAACCAGAGAGGTCACATGCCATGAGTCTGTAAGTCTGCTGGGTGCATAGTTTCTGATGAAGTGTTATCTAAACCTGTTAGCACGTTATGAAAAACCCACGCACATTATTACGTTACGTTATTTACGTTTGATATGATGCAAATTGTTAAGTCTGAGAGTGGCTGAATATTGTGCTTATTGTTTTAATACAAAATCCATTCATTTCAAGTGGACTTTTAAAGTAATTTATTTCATCCACTTTCTTCCCCATGAGATGAAATACCACTAGTTACTGAGAAAGATATTTTGTATCAGAAATTATGATTATTCAGCTTCTTTTGTAGAAGCATGTAACGAGCTGATGGTGAAATTGAATCAACAATGTGACATAGTAACGCACTAAGATTAAAGTAAAGTTCTGATATTAGGACAAGATACAATCAGCAGAGACAGAAATGGGTAAAAGACAAGCAAATGAACGTTAAGCATCGCATACACTGCTTTGAACAATAGTTTTTAGTCCTGAACAATTTCAATTCTGTCATAACAAACACACGTTGTGCTGTGTAGACAAACGAAAGAACGAGTAAAGACAAACAAGCAACCTTTAACTAAGTGTATTTTGTCCTCTCTCTAGTTTCTTTCAGGAAGTTCAGTTTGAGGAGACCGGTGACCTTTCATATAGACCTGATAGGGGAGCATTGTAGTCCTCCGTGTGCGATAATGCAGTCAGGAGGAACACTTGTGCTTCTAACTTTTGTTCAGGAAGTGCTTTTTGTCTCTTCGACCGATGAAAACATTTTGACATGAATGTAAAGATGCCAAAGATTCCAAAAGCCTCCGAACCAGTTTGCACCTGTTTGACGTATGTGACTGGTTTATTAATCAGTGTTTGTTTAGCAAGATAATGAAGCACAATAATAGAATAGATGGTAAAAACTGCAGCAGCTGCGTGCGTTGCGTTGGAAACAACTTTGAGAAGCAGGACTCTACTTTGTATAATGTACTTACAAATACTGAAAGATTTAAATACACTGCATCATACAGTATCATTGACTGTTTTTTGTCTTATTTGTACAAAGAAAAGTACAAGGATCATTAGCTCAGGTTAATGTGGAAGAGACTGAATGCACAGAAATATAGAAAATAATAAAACACTGAAGATGCTGTAACGTTGTCCTCAACCTTCCAGCAACCTGTGTTGCTGTTGAAGCAGCATTTTGAACATACTTTTACCGTGCATGCCATAGATTATGTAGCGTTACACTGAGCAGGAGGTGCGTGGAAAGATGCCAGAACATCTCATCAGTGCAACAGGTTGTGTGAGGACAACCTGACCCTAGCCAAACATTTGTATGATTAAGATGATGAAAACATGGAGTGGATATTCCGAACAACACTAATGTCAAAGATTGCATGTCAAGCAAGAAACACCCGTTTAACAAAAACAGAGAATAGATAAAGATTTAATTTTCTTGCCAGAAAAAGCACTTCCTGGGAATCCTCCCACACAACTTCTCTCTGGCTTCCTGCCAGATAAATCTTTCTGTCCAAAGACTCGCTCTTGAGGTGGACTTCATTAATAATGCTTCTGCAGAACAATAACAAATACACAGTGGTTCCCAGTGTTTTCTCACTCATGCGTAACTGACAGTGATATAAATAATATTCACTAGTGCTGAGCTGTTTGGAGCCTCTGTTGCCCAAGAAGAAGAAGAAACGAGAGCAACAGGACTCGCCTGAACATCAGTGAAAGACACACTCTGCAAGCGTGATACCTGTTTGATTTCAATTCAATTTCATTTCATTTATATGGAACAAAATCAGACCAAAATATCCTCACAAGACACTTTACAGGTTCGACACCTTACAATACTATAGAGAGAATCTCCAAGAGGAAATTCCTCTTGAGCAAATATTTGGAGACAATGGGGAAGAAAAACTCCCTTTAACGGGAAGAAACCTGTGACAGAACCAGGTCCAGGGTAGACCGCAATGTGCCTCGACTGGTCGAGGTGAGTGGAGAGCAAAAAAAAGATGAGCAACGAGAAACGGGCAGTAACTGCACGTCAGAAACACAAAGCAGAGGACAGAGAAGACACTTAATGATGTGCAATAGTGGCGTCTGATACACGGAGCAGAACTCAGTCTGTTTGGTTTTGCTCACACGCTCTCATTTTGTGATATCCTCTGCACTCATTGTCCTTATTAATTCTCTTGACGATTTTCTATTTTATATCATATAACTGGCAAATTCATTTCTACATGACAAGATGTCCATTTTTCAATCATTACATTTGGATTGTTTATGTTTTTACATCAATTATTTGTGTTATGACTGTCTTTTTTTACCAGCAAAATCTAATGACGTTGTACATGGTCCAGGGCAAAAATAAAATAAAAATAATAAAGAGTAATCTATTTTATATAGACACTCTTTAACCCTATCCCTGTAATGTTAAATGTCAGAATAAGGTCATACACTGTTTTCCTTTTCTGTGCATGTGTCCGTAAGCACTTCTACATTTTGTTGCATGTGAACTTTGAATTAGGAGAAAGTGTTTAGATTAAATATCGTATAATCGTATGAGAAAGGGTTGTTTCACACCCTTTACACAACTTTGCACCCGAGTAGTTTTTAGAAATGGCTTGTGAAATGATTAAGCAAAATAGTTTATTAATCCAAAGCCATTCGTTGCATCTTATACAGCCTTGAAAAGGTGACTTAAAAATACTTTCCATCAGTGCCTCTGATGCTGGAGGCTTACCTTTCTTAACCTTCTCCTTGCAGGAAATTGGAGGTTGCTTTCGGGAATTTTGCTTCTTTCACGCATCAGAGAGTTTCAAACCATGCTTATCAACAAGTCAAAAAAATGTTTCCACTCCAGGAAGGTGTGACATAGGTGTGAGCATCTTCAAAGCACTGCAGTTAAAGATTTGAACGATTTCTGATCTGGAAAAAAAAAGAAAAGAAAAAAAGACACCATTGTTTTTGTTTTTTTCTTTTCTTTATAAACATTTAATAAACATTTCTTTTATTCTAGAAACTATGGATAATGTTTATTCCAAAATTCCAAAGAGAAATATAAGTGCAGTGTTTTCAGACCTCGAGTGAATATTCATTTTAAGACACCACAATACTTCTGTTTTAACTTCAAGGAAGAGTTCAGAAACCTTCAGTGTCTTTCACTTCGCTGTTCGGTGTTTTATGAAAGCACTGCCGAAAAAATGCAATCAGATGGGTTTGTCTGATGGCTTGTGATAGTCTATCGTCCTCTTGATCTGGTTCAGGTCTGGAAATTTGGAATGGTTTCACAAGTGTTTTTCAGAGCTGTATTCTGTTATAGTATATATTTCATTATATATATATATCTATTTAAAAAAAAAAAAAATACCTTAAGATAAAAATGTTGAGGGAATCCCATGACATTAAAAGCAGACAAACGTTATATTTATGACCAAAAATGTTGAACATTTCCATCACGACGCATCACTCAGACTTTGGATGATGATATAGTCTATATTTTATACAAGAATTTACCATAAAAAGACTCGCATGCAAACGAATAATAGACCTAAACGGAAAAAATAACCTTAATCCCTGAGTGGATTTGTTTCTGTTCTGTTAATTGCACGCAACTTGATAACTTGTTTTCTTTGACTACTGTTCTTCTGTCAGGGTTTTTTTTGTAGCTATGAATAAAGTACACCAAAGTAGGAAAGTATTTCTTTGAAGAATAACTTTGGCCTTAAAGCCTGTCGTGATTTTTCAGTGACTCACAGTAGGTGTTTCCGCTTGTTTAAGGGATGCTACTGGAGGAGGAAATAGATACATAAAATACATATACAGCAGCCTATTCGTTGTCTGAGCCAAAATTCCAAACAAACAAAAAGTCGCTTTGAATGATGGGACATCACCTGCTATAAATACGATAACACAGTAGCCTGAAGATAGAGCTGGATTGGACGAGACGCGAGAAGACACGAGGAGACACGAGGAGACACGAGGAGACGAGCTCCACCTTTTTCACAGGTTTCCTTCTGAGCTTCTTCTTCTTTTAAAAAATATATAGTCTCTCTCTATATACGTGGGATATCTGTTTTTGCATCCAGGTATTTATTTAAAAAACAGCTTCAAACAGTGTAGTTCTTTCAGCATTGTGTGTTTTGTTTTTTGTTTTTGCAGATATGAAGCTGTTTCTGCTGACCTTAGGTCTGTGCTTGTGTTTGCAATGCCAAGTAGAGGCCGGTAAGTACTACTTCTATAGCTTTAGATATATATAATTCATCTTACATTGTATTTTTTTTTTTGCATGTAATTAATCTGATCACAAATAAATGCATAACTTTTGTTTGTTTTGCTGCAATTGATATTTTATGCTGTAATTGTGTCTCATGGCTGATGTCCAAAAACCTGAATAATTAACGAGTCAGTCATAAAAAACCTATTATTATTTCTATTATTATTTCAGAATTAAGCAGGAGTGCCATTCAAAGGGCTGTGGATGCAGCTAAGGCAATCGTGGACTCGGCTTACGAGTACTCCCGAAGAGTGTAAGCGTAAAAAAAAAAAAAAAAACACTGTAATACATGAAAACGATGCCACGACTTGCATCCAGAAAACTCGGCCAGTGACATGTAATGCTCGTCAATCTGACCTCTTCACGTAACAGGAGCGTCGAACACGTGAAGCGAAGTGCAGCCTCGCCCTCAGACGTCCTGAGGTTGATGAAACAGCCTGCGGGTCTGACTCGGGATGTGGTGCGTTCAGCGGACTACATGGATAATGCCATCCAGCTCCTCGAGATGTCTCTGTCAAGACGCCAGAAACGCTCCGTCAACGCGACAGGTGCGTACAGTTAAACCGGTACAGGTCACGCTTTTTACATGAAAGAAATATCCAGGTTTTAGTTTAAGATGCCTGTTCCTTGTTGCTCTTCATTAGATCTTCTGGACGAGAAGGATCTGAAACTTCTCGCTGACCTGACAGGCTGCTCTCCTCGACGTCTTGCGCCTTCTTGCAAAGCGCCGAACCTGGACGCGTTTCGCACTGCGAGCAGCGACTGCAACAACAGGTGAGGCAGCCTTTAATTAACAACTTGAGCATTCGTGTATTTATTGATCAAAGTGAGTGCGCCTTCTTAATATTTACTCACCTCTCTGTGCTGCTGTTACTTTTTAAAACTCATCTCCCAGATGAAGAAAATAAAAGTAGGAGCAGACAAGCTTGCTTTCACTTTGAATAAATGTCATGCTCAATTCAATCTGGAACTTGTGACACAGTTTGACTTGCTCACTTTTTCCGCAAGTTTGCTTTTTCTCAGTAAAAATGCATGATGTCAATAATGGATTTCTACCTTTCACTCAGGGAAAACACTCGCTGGGGAGCCTCCAACATACCTTTTGTTCGCTGGCTCCCTGCTGAGTACCAGGATAAATTGTCTCTGCCCAAAAGCTGGGACCATGACCACAAAGTCAACAATTATATTCTTCCTTTGGTATTGTACTTCATCATATCATCATATCTAATGCTACACACGTAAATGACCATATAAAAAAGATGACTCTTGTACTTGATTATGTTCTACATCCTTTCTCTGTAGGTGAGGGAAGTGTCCAACCGTATTCTGAGCGCAGCCAACTCTGATGTAGAGAGCGACCCCCTTTACACTCATCTGGTGACCATCTTTGGACAGTGGACGGATCACGACCTGACCTTCACCCCTCACTCTCCTGTCATCCGCTCATTCAATAAAGGCATCGACTGTGACAAGTCCTGTGAACGTACAGAGCCCTGCTTCCCCATTGAGGTCAGTGTCACTGCAATACACCCGTCCAAAAAAAAAAA
>JAPQRN010000027.1:18402220-18438245 GCA_037367275.1 Coranthus polyacanthus | reverse complement strand
GGCCTTCATGCGCTTGGTGTTGACTGATGAGTGATCAAGGAAGACCTAAAAATCACACACAAAGGTTATTCGTTCGGCTACATAACCGTGTTTCATAGCCTTTAGCTGCTTGAAGCAAACAGTATAGGAAGACACGGTTTCAATCAAAGTCACTGTCATAATCCTTTCCAATGGTGATATGAAATCCTCTAATGCAAAGGATAAACTTTATGTGGACGTACACAGAGATATAAGCCAGCTGTTGTGTGTAATTTCTGTGAAAACATGTCTTCAGGAGTGGAAAAAGGAACATTTAATGACAAACTCATACTGTGGGGAAGGACATAAGACGTCAGTCACTTCCCCAACCTTGGTGGAGAGTCATTCCAGAGTGAGATGAGTAAGATCGCATACAGTGTCGGATCAGGGGGAGTCACAGAGTATTTACATCAGCGTTTGTTTTAACCAGGGACATAAACTGGCGACACAACAGCCTCTGACCAGATAAAACACCTATGATAATTATAAAATCAGATTTGTCACTTTACGTCTAATAAATGCGGAAGAACTGATCGTTGACTTTTTTTTTCTAAAACCAATATTAACAACTGTGCTAAATGCACTCTGTTTGGTGATACACCTTTCCAGATGGTTGGATTAGCCAGATGACCCAGGAGGGGCTTGTTAGTACACTGAATGTTACAACACACTACAGACACTGGAATAAAGGCATGTAATCCTATTATCACTACACTTGCATTGTCTTGTTGAACTCAACAAGATTAACCATCTTACGAGCAAACAATGTATAGTAGATTACGCCGTACATTCGATTCTTTTGAGCTCAATGCTTATAGGTGCTTTCCTCCTGAAGGTACTAACATAAAGTACTCAGTGGACATCAGTACATTAATAATGCAGAGGTCAAATTTTCCACCTGAGTTTTCATTCAATACGAGCATACGTGTTATGCTCACACTCTGAAAAGTGATTAAAATAGTTGATGTTATTCAGTACCCGTTGCTGAATCAAATTTAAATGTACCGGAAATATGACCACTGAGTAAAAGCTGAACATTTGCAGTATTTGTTTCTGCATCTGAGGCCTCTGCATGAATCTCTGCGGGAGTTAATGGTCTGGTAATTAATTCATGATATTCAATCGATATCGCAATTGGATATGAAAAAGCAGTTTATGAATAGGTGGATAAATTATGCATTTTTAAAAGCAGCTTCAAAATGAAGTCATCGGCTTGCGTGTTTTCATTAGGGTGAAAGCGGAAAAAGGAGAAAATGCTCATATGAAATGCAGTCCAGTCGCCTCTGCTTCTACTACATACGGCAGACAAACAGTCTGGTGGTGCCACAGCTGTGAACAAATGCAACTAAGCCCCTTTAACTTTCTTTCACTCTCTCACTGTCAGATTCTCATGACTACCAGCGATGAGGTTTCCAGCAATTAACGAACACTAATCTCTTGTAAGGCGACTACTTTAGGCAGAAATTCAAGGGAAACCGCACAAGTATTCTGCTGGATGAACTTGTGACTGATGTTATGAATGGTCTTATGCCTCACAGCGGGAACTCAATGAATTGCTGATTGAAAAAGATATTGATTGCACCATTATGCAATCTGGATTTGCTACTGAGATTTTTCTGGGGTTTTTTTTCAGTGCTGGAAATTTAGAGATATTCTATGGAAGTATGTCTGGCACACAGTCTGGACCATCAAAATGAGAAATGACATCTGAGGCTATTAGACAGAATGTGTTAATACAACTTAGCAAACACTGGAAACACCCTTAATACTGTTCCATTTAAAGATCTCTTACAGCGTCTGTGGTTTCTCGTTCAAAGAGCCTGGCGTTGCTGATGTGGCCTGTTCTGTGCAGCACAGACAGACTGGAAAGAGGGAAGATTTTATTCAACTCATACATGGTGACTGGGAATGCCGCTTCCTAAATCAGTCAAATCCTGTGAAATGTGTCTGGCCTTCGCTGTCTGACGGCGGTGACTGTACACTGTGCGTGCGTCTAGGTACGTGTCAGTGCAAATGACAGAAAAGGAAAGATGGGCATGTGTTCTGTAGCTTTCCTGAGTGTGTTTTTTTTTTTTTTTTTTGTCCCAAAAAGCAGTCACCTTGGATAATCCTCAGCACTCAGTCATATGAGCGAGTGCGTGGACTCTGCATACGTACATCCTCATGCTCGTGCTCTCCTATTTCTGTCCGCAGAGGTCACAGAGAACGGCTCTGCTCTGCTGCCTGACCGGCATGAGTGTGGACTGCTGGCCGCTTCCCCCTCCTCCCTCCCTGCTGTCTCTCACATCTCTAATGTCAAAGACTTGCATTGTTTTTGAAAATATTAACTTCTCCCCACTCGCATCCTGACGTCTGGCTAGTGTCTCTGCCTGTTCACTAGCTTTGCTCTAATGAGATTGTTAACTCTGTCATGCGGTGATGTCTGACAGGCCATGGGAAAGGTCAACCGGTTCAGCAGGACAATTAACAGGAGTTAATGGTTGAAATTCCGCGGGACAAGAAATGTATCACGGTTTGATTTTCAAAAGTGCAGAAATGGCGCGCAGTTACATATGTTCCTTGTCTGCGGCACGTTGTACTCGCACCGTAGCTGACTTGACTGCGGACGCTGTAGACATACTTCTAGCTCAGGCAAACTTGTAGGGGCTGAACTGACATTTCAACAAGAATGCAGGAGAAATGTCACTCAGTTGACCTGTGACTTTTCGGAGTGCTCTGGTGGGAGAAAACAAGGATTTAGGTGAAACACGCGCTGACCTTTCAGGTGAGCAGGAATTTAACAGGTCGTCTATTGTGTCCGCTGCATGTACATACACATTTCAGAGAATCCGTGACGCCTGCCTCCTTCGTTGCACGAACATGTTATTTTCAGAGAGGGTGCTTGACTTTTGGCACATTTCTGTTTCACTGAGGGAGGGGATATAGGCCATATTTGGGCTGCTTCATACCGTTTAGTGCCAGAGAAAACACCACTGGATATTGTTTTTCTTTTTGTTCTGAAAAGATTGTGAGAGACGGCATTCACATTTATCAGTAGGGCATGAACTGAAGCAAATCTAACCCTTTTGCACTATTTTCATGAGGGATCATGAGAGTAATCTGGCAAACTGACTTATCATTGTGATGTAGTTAGGACAAAATGTGGGTTTCTATGTGGTCAATTTTGAATATTATCTATTACTAAATACAATGTGTTTCACTATTATTATTATTATTATATCTCAGGGCAACTCACCAACTCATCCAAATTTCGCATGTCACACAAAACTCTTTTCTGCTGCCAAACGAAAGGCTCTGGATCAGGTTCATCCTCCACACTATGACTGCTCTCTTTCCGACTGAAACACCTGCTGGGCGGGCTCTGCTCAGCTGGCTCCCCAGCATCGATCCGCAGACTCTCCTGGTCCCGGATCTCCTCTTCGATCTCCTCCTCCAATTGGATCAACATGGGGGCCAGCATGCCAAACTTGGCTCCCCGACGTGCCACCTCAAGGAGACAGAGAACAAAATTCTTCTCGTTGCATCTCTCCACCAAGTCGTTGGTTTCAAACATGAGGACGTCCTTGATCCAGAGCTCCTGTCTGCACCAGCTGATGAAATTTGACACATTATCCCGCGCCAGAAACGAGCCGGGGACAACATTGCGCGACTGAAAGACAACATCTTTAGATGGCACCTTCATGGACTGTGCAGCCTCTGGGTATTCCAGCTGGAAGTCTTGCGCAGCGCGGTTCACGTTGTTGGCGTGCCGACAGAGGGCACAGCCCGTATCCAGCCCATCCATAAAGGTGTCCGCAGTGATATCTAGGTCGTACAATGTGTTTAGCCATTCCGCCAGATCCTCCTTCATTGCATACAGGTATTCTTCACTGGATTTAAAGGGCCGGATACTCTTGGAGGCGGCGGACTGGATGTTGCTCTGATCAGCCATATTGTCGGATTATGTATCAATAAAGTCTACTTGATAATTCCCAATTGTCTCATTGCTCAACTGCGCTCCAAAGCCCCATCGGCAAAATATAGCGAAATAACCGTGTTGACGCACCCATGCCGATTTGCATGTGCGGTTTCTTACCGGAGCTCCTTAAAGCCGAGCTTTGTATTGTCACAGGCATATCGTGATGCGGAGTTGCCGTGGCGCATGGATGCGTTTTCCGGATGTCTCTGCCAAACCAGTTTCCTTTAATAAGAGCATCGCCGAGACCCGGAGTGAGAACGAAAACGCAACAGTGCGGGACGCCGATACACACCCATGCGACGACCGGTTAATCCACCGGGTGGTCGGTGGGTGCTCTTCCCCACAAAAATCCACGTGTCACCATGACCGTGTCAGCCTCGGTCAGTGAAATAGCTCCTCATCGATGAAATCACGACCACTGAGCGGCACAGTCCCCAGCTCATCTTCGCTGCAAATAGGTTCAGCCCATGTTGCGCCGCCTCTTGCGCTGAATATGTTGACCTGCTGTAGCTTTAGACCAGCAGAGCGACTCGGTGGCACATCCCATTATGAGGGATAAACGTTAGGCAGAGGAGGAAAACTTAACCCCATGTTCACCAGATCGGCATTTACTCTTTGGATTTCAAACCGTAAAATGACCTGCGATTGTGTTCATTCTAAAAGCGTAGACACGCAGTGAACGCCCCGGGCACCAAACGGAAGGGATTAGACGGTCAGAGGTCGAAAAATGAACTTTTAATTCAAGATCATTGATCGCTGATGATTGATTATGCATCAACAGGTCACGTTAATCCATCTTATTCTTCACCGCCCCTGATCATATTACTGGAATACCTGCATGGTTAAAACTGGTAATCTGAACACAGTTTAATATATTAATATTGCACTGTAATAGGGAGTTAGGTAAAAAAAAAAAAAAAAAAAAAAATTAAAAGCACAGATACTTCAAATGTGTTCACAACAGGCTACTTGAATGAGTTTCTTGAAGTAATCCACTTCCACACACCATAAAAACTGCAACAGGTGCAAAAGACAACCTGTGCAGTAACAACTGCAAACACCAGGTCTAACTTCTCCTGCCTTATTTCTTTATTATTATTATTTTTTTGGATTGATTGCATTGGTTGTTGGTTGTCTTTTCTCCTCCCTGTGACAAAATGAGATTTTTATTTTTTTTTTTTTAATTTGGGTTTACACATAAATAGATTTCATACTCTAAATAAAGAAGTCTTTGTGTGGTTTCTTGCCCCAAACCTAAAGTGACAAAGGTCTTTTAAAGCATCATGAGACTGGGAGTCCAAGAAGTTCATTCCACACAGAATGATCTTAAATGATTCAACGATGAGCTGACGGAAGACACTCAGTGAAGCTTTGACCAGCTCCTCTTGTGTGATAAACGCATACACATCAGTTCGCACAAACGTCTCACACCTGGGGCGATAAGGCCTTTGAGCCCTGACGCATTAAAAAAAACAGAAGGAGATTGAGGATTAAAGGGGAGATAGTAAGTGACACTCTTATCCAGTCGAGCAAAGCGGGCTGTAAACAAAGCACAAGACGACGTAGCTAATTCGAGAGCACATGATCTACTGTGTGCATGATAAAGAATGATCGCCATCACGTACTCAAGATAACAAGGCTGCTCTTAGAAGTCGAACATGGTAAGCTTCAGACAAGTTCTGCGTAAAGCTGACAAACTCACTCTGCTTAGGTCTAAAAACGCGCATCTCAATTATTTTCATCACACTGGGAATAAAAATGAAAAGCGCACGATTCCAAGACTGACGGCTTCAAGACTCAATGGTGTGTTTTAGGTCAAACTTTGGCACAAGCGACTCGGTTCACAGGTTTTAAAACGGTACGCCAAATTTCGAAACCAGCAGACAAAACTAGATTGTGGCTTTAAATGAGCCATCTGACAGAAGTGGAAACAATGGGTAGCACGTAATTACAAGCTTCCGCGAATCCCCCAAAGAGGCCTTTAAATAAAACAATTTAAAGCTACGACTCTTTCTCCACACCGTTCGCAGTTGGACACATTTACACGGCCGCAATTCCTACGGTCCGGCTTTCCCCTTTAAAATGTTTGCGCTGGAGTCGCTCATGCACTCACGCACATAACGTGTGATTGTTTGAATTTCAGCGTCGACCACCGACGAGGAGGAGGAGGAGGGCTTGTTTTCATTTAAAAAGAGGGATGTCTGTTTAAGAAAGAGAGAGAAAGAAAGAAAGGAAAGAAAGAAAGGAAGGGAGGGAGCGGAAGAGAGATAGAGAGAAGGGGAGAGAGAGAGAGAGGGAAAAGGTGGGGGTTGATGAGATCATTTTTTTTGGGCCTGGATGAATCAGCTTTTCTGTCAGTGAGAGAAAGAGGGGGGGGGGTTCAGTACTCTATTAATCCACACAAGCAACTGCTCTATGTACGTTTAACCCAAGGATGTGGGCCTCAAGTTAAGAATAAGAATCCAGATGTTAAGAATAACATCTGGAACATCATTAAATATGGACTTTTCGGCTCCTCGTTAAGTATGTAAATTCTTAATGTTTCCCTCCGCAACAGGGAGGTCACTCGACATTTGTTTTCAGACCAATATAACAAGTGCAGTGGTATTTGTGTCCCGCCCATACCCAAGTAAAAACTGTTTAGACCAACAAAAAAAAAAAAAAAAAAAAAAAAATGCACCAGTTGAAAAAGGAAAACACGATGCGATTGCGCAATATTTTAAAACTCGATAGTTGCACTTGCACGAGCGGCAGTACTGCAGAATAGTTAAAGAGGTGTAGAAAATTCTTAATAACCATGTGTCGGACAGATGTTAGAATGTGCTCTGAATTGACTCGATTCAGAGCTGGAGCAGGAGCAACATCATTCCAAACTGCACCACCTACTGACGAGAAAAGACGCACGAGCAGCGGTTTAATGTGCAGAAGAAAATGTGCGCCATCTACAGTTGGGAAAACGCAACTGTAGCGGAAAAAACCCCAAAAACATTTGCAAAAATTGAGTTGATTCCATCCCGTCCCCATCCGAGAACATCAAGAAAAAGATGTAGCTCAATTAGTAAAGAGCATGGACTTTAGTAATTCAAACACTAGTAGGTATCATGTCACGCCTTTAGAAACCTACTGTATGTTAACCCTTTAACAGAGACAGATCAGAGAGGAGGGATAATGATTTACTAGATTTAAACATGTCTGTGCTTTCTGAATGACTGCACAAAAAAATAATCATCAAATCAGTAAAATTTTATTTCCCAAATTTGTCATCATACAATTGTCAGTTATGGGAAAGGGGGAGACAATTATGTTAACGAATGAAAAATATTGCATTTTACAATACAATGTGAAATCTAACAGCATTTTTTTTTCTAAAAAATTGACAAAAAAAACCCCAAAAAAAACCAAAACATGCACAGTACAAATGTAGCATAAACATGGGCAAACTAAAATAATACGAAAACATGTTGAATGAAACTGCACAGGAGATTTCTATAGCCACCAAAACATGGAATCATAAATTAAAAATTGTTGTCTTAAAAATCAAATTCCACAAGAGGAACAGTCAAGAAGTACTTCTTCAGTAAGGTCGGTCCCTGCGTTCCTGGCGGTGGTCCCTAAAAAACAGAACAAGTAGGGGAGCAATATAAACATCAGGTACACAGCTGATTTTATACACTGAAATCTTAACAGCACTGATCATCTTTATTTGTTAATTACAGGTTCGCGCTCACTGGGCATTTTTTCATAGCTTCAGCATTACAGTTTAATGCTGGTGGGCAGCTCTAGAATCACCCCAGAGAAAGTATTAAACACTTATTTCTTTATAAGTGGTGCTAAACTGAGTCTAAATCCCACCTCATATCCATCTTGCCCCCAGGTGGGCCCATTCCTCTTCCACCTCTGCCACCCATTCGGTCCATGGGTGGTCCTCCACGCCCGGCACCGCGGAACCCGCCCCTATCCATTCCACCGCGTCCTCTGAATCCGCCACGATCACCTCCCCAGCCTCCACGGAAACCTCCAGGGCCACCTGGGCCTCCAGCTCCAACTGGCCCACCACGGTCCATACCTCTGCCTCCACGCATTCCCATTCCACCTCTACCTCTGTCACCTCCAGGTGGGAATGGAGGGCCGCCGCCCAATCCTTCTGGTTTGGGAGCTTTGCACTGGTTACACTCCATCCTCCAGGCAAAGTTCTGGTTGCCACAACCCCTATGAACGCAGACCATTATAGAGTAAACGTACTGTGTATATACTGCGTGCATATTTATAGGGTTATTCAGCCAAATGACCCTGTCCTACAGAGTGCTAGTACATACGGGTTAGGACACTCCCAGTCTCCAGCTCTCTGCTGCATATTGCCTCCAGTAGGTCCTCCTCGTCCCATACCACGTGGACCACCTCGTGGCCCAAACCCACCACGGTCTCCTCCACGGCCCATCATTCCTGATAAAACAAGGTTTTTCCCAAATTACCGCATTATCATAAATTTGTTGGGTGGTTTCTTGAAGTGACAATTAAGGAAAGCGCTAAAACAAAATGTATGACAGTATCCTACATGCAGATTGTCACAATGGAAGAGCAGTCGTAAAGTTTGCATTCTAATAAGCAGTCAGCATTATGCTTAGTTGTAGATTTACTGTCTTAAGTTTGAGAAGCAATTTCCTTCATTTACCTCCTCGACCCATCATGCCGTCTCGCATGGCCATGCCACCTCTCATTCCACCCATAGGCTTACGGCGTGCCATGGACACCTTCAGTCTTCTGCCTTGGTACTCCTTTCCTACAATTAAGAAACAGAAAAACATTTGCAATTTGCTCGTAGATGTGTTTATCATTGTATTTCAGGTCTACTGTGATCATTCAGTGAAACACACCATCAAAGTACTCCACAGCTGCTTTAGCGCAGATTGGTTCCTCATACGACAAGGTGGCGTCTCCCTTGGGCTTTCCTGTGTCCTTGTCTGTGTAGATGTTGATGGCAGGCTGGCCAAGTCTGCGGTTCATCTTAATATACGCAGAGAAGTATTTGTTTAAAAATTCCATGTTAGTTTTTCCTCACATCACATCATTTACAGGCAGGAGCTATTCTTACCCTGATCGGGCCAACGTGTTTGAAGAATTCTGCCATCTCGTCCAGGGTAGCCTTCTCAGTCAATCCCGTGATATAGATTGTGCTGTTCTCAGAGTCATCCTGCTCTTCGGGGCGTCCTAAATGAGAAATTAATCCATGGTCAAGTTTGAACTTTTCAACTAAATCAACAGCCAGGGTTGATTCTGAAGAGGTGTAGCATTACTTACCCATATCACGCTCGTTGTCGCTGCCCATGGGTCCTGTGGTCCAACAGTCGCAATAGAGAGAAACACGGTAAGAAAAATCAGTGAATGCAACTAAAGTCAAGTGTAAAACACCTGAGGAGTATCACAAAAGATATTCAAGACATTCCCTTATAGACACTGTCAGCCATATTGGGAAGTGGAAAATGGCACCTTATGGTACACCACAATTGTCACGAGTGATATATTGAATGGAGAATAAAATACCTCAAACCCTTTGTCAAATAATTGTTTGTCATTGTTTGAAAAGCCTCTAAGACCAGTAAGAATTCCTCAAAAAAAACCCGGACTTCAGCTCATGAGGTTTGTTTAACCAGTAAAAACAGACAATGTTGTTACCAGTGGAAATTTGTCATTAACCTGTCAAAAACTCATTGTCAAACCATAAGCCGTGACTGAATTATACCAAGTACCCCAAAGAAAATGGTCTCAGGCATTGAAACAAAATTTCCCCAATATTTTCAGATGTGTTGATGTAAATTTTGCATACCACAATGTAACACTGATAAATACTCGAAAACGTACTTCTCAAAAAGTAAGGCTTTGAATGGACTAACCAGTGTAATACTCGTTAACTTACCACCAGGCTTACTGAAGCCACCTCTGTCTCCAGCGCTGCTATGGGGGAATAAATGGAGATATGAAGGCGATTTCCCTTTTACAGCCACTTCCATGGCTCGAGCAAAGTGGCTTGATTGAGGGATTAATGAAAACATTCTAACTAGCTTAACAGCAACTTAAAAACTCCCCAAAGTTATAAATGTACAATCTAACTGAGGGGATAAGTGGATTAACTATGCGTCATTCCTTTTCTAACAGAATACAAGTTCAGTGACAGTTTTTAGTAGTGGATACAGTGCAGAGGTATAATAATGACTTAACATATTTTCACTGCCTTTGAAAAATGTGACAAAGCGCAAACATTTGTACACATGTAGAAAGATTTCAGATGCATTGATGGCATACATAGTCGTACCCACAAACAAATGTACGTATTTAACAATAGGTTCAAGAGTCTATGAATCAGATGTGTAAAAACAGACAATGCATCTGAAATTTCACAAGATTATCAAGCGATTACATCCACCAGATAATAAAAATATAAATACAATTATACATTGTTTAAGAAAACACCAAAAAACAAACAAACAAAAAGCTCTTACACTTTTACATTTACCAGTGTTAGATTAAATTAAAAAACAAACACTTGATCAATAAAAATACCCATCATGCTTTTATAAAAGAAACACCATCCTCAGTTCTTGAAAAAAGGCAGACCCCGAATCTTTGTTTAAGCTCCCTCTTGCTGCTTAAGCTGGCGGCTCTGCACTGAGTACAGATACTTTTTAGAGAATAGATGGTTTTAAATGGCTCTCACTGTTACCTGTACGGTATAAATGTGACAAAGCATGTTAAAAGGTGCTCAAAAGAATGTGATAAACATTTGTATTTCAAACCACAAAAACAATCTTAAACATTTCAAAATGACATTGTGTGACCACCCACCCACCCACCTCCCCCCAGAACACACAATTATACCTGTGCCATAAAACTATATCTATTCTACACCTGAATTTCTAAATGTAATCATGCTTGTATTTCTAGTTTGTTTTTTTTTTGTTATACTTAAGGCATGCTGTAAAATCAAGTAGAGTCTAAAAATTGTATGTGTGCATGTGTATTCCCTGTGCCAAAAACCAGACATCCAGAACCTCGTTTCTGTTAAAGGTTTACACTGATGAACCAGAAAGAATTAACTGTCCTGAGACCTATACCACTTTGAAAAATGAAGACCTAAAATTAGAGATCATGGCTCACATGCCATGTATCTGAATCAAAACATTAAAAAAAAAAAACCTAAAAACTCACCTAGAATGAAGATTTATACTGAGCAGCTCTTGTTTGCAATTTTTGGGAAACTTTTCTCATCAGCTTTTGTGTGAAAGGGATTACATCTATACCACAGAACAACACCTGGCCGCCATAACACCCCTGGCTTTTTTGGTAATGTGACATTTTACTTCCTGCCCAAGGGAGCTAGTTTGATTTTTGGATGGGTCAAACCATTTCCGGCTACAAATGAACCGAAGACAAAATACACTAATGAGGACTGAATGTCCAATCTGCATCAAGAGCAAATTTGATTGACCTGTCAGTATCAAGGACCAGTTAAAATGGTTCTAATTTCACTATGATGATGAATACACGTACATAGAGAACAAACATGTGAAGCACAGATTGCCAGGTTTTATGACCAGTCCAAGATCATAGTCTCTAAACTAAAATCCATGAACTGAATGTATCTGCACCAAGAAAATCCCTTGTAGTTTACCTGTGCACTCAACTAGGCCTTGCTATTTTTCCCGTTCTTTTTATTTCACAGTCCTTTAGGTTAGGTAACTTGGTGGATAATCAGTCAGTCAAGGACACCACACAATATTCCTTGTACATGGCTGGCAAATACAAAAAAAAAAATAAAATTGCATGATGTGCATCAAATTTGCTCTCAATGTGTTTTGACCTTAATTCAAGATCCAGTGTTCACTGATGAATTGTAGCTTGGATGGATATTGAAATATTTACCACAATATACTGAAAACCCCATTTAAGAGATACAGATATTGACCAGAATTCTTTGAAGCTCCAAGAAGAAAAATGTAACAATTTCCTCATGTTCTTTGGCTCTAGTTCCTGTAACATTTTTGTTATCACTGGGTCTTGTAGAACCACTAGTTAGTTGACTCAGTTTTAAAATGGAACCATTTTTTTTCCTTTTTGACATTCCTTCCATTTGGCCAGTCAAATGAAGACAAATTCTTATTGCCAGCGACAGCCTTGGAAAACCAACCACAAACTGAAAACACCAGTGAATGCATATCTTTAAAAACCTTATTAAGTGGAAATATATTGACCCAAATATTTTTCAGTTGCACCCAAGGAAACTTTAAAATTTGTACTGCAAAAAAATGCACTACAAGAGGCCTGTGTCTATTTAAAAATCCCTTAAGGAAAAAAAAAACAAAAAACAACTTGTGTTGGAATGACACACTAGCAGTACGCTTTAAATTTCAGTTTAGTCTTGATAGTTTTGGAAACCGATAAAGATTTAAGAAACTTTAACTGCAGTCTTAGCAATTACGTTTGTCACCTCAGACTTAATAGTGCTTCAGTGTCAAAAGAAGAATTACAAAGGTGTTGCTGAGAGTTAAACCATTATTATCTTGTTAATATGTAGTTGAGAAATGTTCTGAAAAATTATCCTATTACATTCCCTGACCAATCTTGACATATGAAACCTCTTAGTATTTAACAAAACTTTTGATAATAGCATCAAGTTTTCTAATAAGCTGTTCAACTAATATGATTATGCACAGGTCTCTGGTCACAAACAACTTACATGAAATTAACAAACCTTCAGCTTACCTTTGGCCAACTGAAAGGCAGGGCTGAGAGAAACTGGAGAAAAGCCTTATCCGTTGTCAAATTTTCCAAGACAGGTCCTTGGTGTTACAGGAGAACCCCAAAATTTAGAACTGAAAGGTGATAAAGTTGTGGCCCTTTGACTTTTAAAAGAACGCCACAAGTTAGTTATTATTTTTTCCTTAATAGGGAGTTGCCTCAGCCCTGCCTTTAATGGCCACACCACCTGTAGAGACAAAACAAGTGCAGTTAAGTGCTAAAGAAAGACACTTACCCCATTCCACGACCCATGCCTCCACGACCCCGATGCATCATTCCTCCTCGGTCAAAGCCATCCCTGCCAGGACCCCTGTTGTCGCCCCCTGGGTACCTTGTAGATTCAGAGCCTGAGTAACCAGACCCTCCACCCTGGCCATCCTGTCTGTAATTATCTACAAAAGAGGAGGACAGGGGTGTCATAACATGCAATCCAAAGTTTGTTTACACTGATATTAAACTGAACTATATGAAAGACTACAAAAATGCATGAAAGCTGAAAAGCGTACTGTAATGGTTGGACTGGTTGTAACTGGGTGGTCCACCTTGTTGGCCATACTGGTTGGCTGGAGGCTGCCCATAGGAACCTGCATTCTGGGGTGGGTAGGCAGGAGGAGCCTGTTGCTGCTGCTGGGTCTGTTGTTGGTAGCCACCTTGCTGCTGGCCATACCCTGACTGCTGGGCCTGGTAGCCAGGCTGTTGCTGGCCATATGCTGCTGGTTGAGAGTAGCTATTTTGATTATAGCTTGTAGGCTGGCTGTTAGAGCTGTAACTGTGGGAGACATAGGATAAAGTAAAACATAGGTATGCTGATCAATAATTTAAGTGATTTGGGTTTCTACTTCGAAGGTACATACCTCTGTGGTGCAGTGGGAGCTGCCTGCTGGCCATAGCCCGGATAAGCAGACTGGGCAGTGTATCCAGGCTGAGAGCCATAAGACTGGGAGGCAGCTGGAGCAGCAGCTGCAGGAGTACTGTCATAACCACTGGCACCATAACCCTGGGCTGACTGGGAGTATCCATGAGTTGTAGACTGAGTAGCAGGATAGCCAGCTGAGAAAAGAAGGATTAATGTGTTTATTAATCATGAAAATAATAAAGCTGATTAATGACCAAGTTACACATTATTGGAAATGAACAAGTCAGATCCAGACTCCTGGCCTTTGTCGCCCTCAAACACTTAACATGTTGGATGTACAATTGGATGAAATTTGGTTTAGGCAGCCAAACCTAAAAGACATTTCTAAAACCCCATGAGTGTTCTTTAGACTAATTTGTGGTTATTACCATCAATGTGATTTTTTGTAACCTAGACTTCATTATAAACCAAAATGTGGACAGCAAATCTGGGCTTTAATATTACCACTTTGGGATTTGCTAGGATTAATATATTTACATTTACAGGGAAGTAATAAACTAGAGTTATACCATGTTCTGTCCACTCCAGTGTTTTACATGTAGTTCCATGCAAAACCACATAAAAAAAAAAATCAAATGCTCTTCTACTAACTTACCCGATGCTGGCTGGCCATATGAGGAGCCATACTGTTGTTGCTGCTGAGCATAGCCTCCGGCTGATGGTGTTGTCTGGTTGTAACTGCTGTCAGCAGCAGCAGGCTGGGCATACGAACTGTAACCCTGTTGACCATAGCCTTGCTGAAATGTGTAAAAAAGCTTAGTTTAGCTGCTGCACACAATAAACAGACCGATAAACTGAACACACTGAACAGAAAAAATTGAAAGACACACCTCATAAATATTGAAATTGAATTTATTAATAAATTAGCCAATTAATTGGACACCATTACAAGAATTTTTTTTATTTTTTTTTTTACAAATATAAACTTAAAAGCTGTACAATTAATATGGAAATCACCAACAGTTGAAATAAGATCAGAAAGTGATCTATAATAACTAAAAGTCTCTGATGAATCTCACCTGTGCAGACTGTCCATAACCTTGCGAGGGCTGGGCACTATAAGAAGCATAGCTGTTAAAGAAAAAAGTAAAACAGCTGAAGCTGTAGGTTCCACACATGGATAAATAACAGAAAAAAATTAAATGTTTATGAGCTGGTTCAATTATTTTTCTACAGTATTTATGGATTTAAGAAAAAACTATGCCATAAACGAACACTTTTATATTTATAAACAGCCACTGCATACCGCTCTTCGGCGAAGTTAAGCCACTAACTCAATGAATTACAAAAACTTGCAATTTACAAAAAAAACAATTTGCACTCACTAAAGTGAAACCAAAATGATCAAACTCACCCCTGCTGAGCACTGGTCTGATTGTATGAACTGTAATCTGTAAAGAGAAAGGTAAATGTTGTTAATAAACAATGCATTATTTGCGCGCCAGCAGCCCTGCTAATGCTAACGCTAACAGCACGCTTACACAAGCCTGTAGTAAGGCCGTCCGTGTTGCACACCAGCAACTGCGTCTACCATTCAACTAAAGCAAGGCGGTACTTCGAAAGAAACCAGCGCATCTTTTCGATAAACGCCTTAAAACAAACATATGATGCCAAAAAGACAACATGACCTTAATTACGTCCTCAAAATGTAGACATTAAAACCCATTCCATATAAAATACCGCAATTACGCGATGCATTAGCATGACTAGGCCTTGTAACTACTACCGGTTAACGCTGAACGGTTTTTTTATGAGGACACTTGGCTAAAGGAAGGATTGTGCCGGCGTAACCTTCTGAAAACAATTAAATTCAACTTTGTATCCAGAGCTGACTAATAAAATCGTCTCAAAATATTAGAAAAAGCAACATTTAACACCTACCTGGAGCCGACGCCATTTTGGGTGCCTGTGTGCGAGACGACTGGACAAAGCTGGTCGTTGAGGATGGGTACTTCACATCAGAGAAACCGCACAATCTCGCGAGATGTGATTAACGTGGGAAGAAAAGTGATGGCAATTACAGTCATAAAACTTTTACATCTAAAGAATACCGGAGATGTTAGACATCGTTGAGGTAATTTTAATTCTTTCTCATTGAAATACCAAATTTAACAGTGTGATACTCGAAAGCAGGTATTGCATTCTTAGTTACTAACCACTCATGCATTATGTCCCGAAATAACTTAATATCACAAGTGTAGGAAAGATGTTCCTGAGTTTCTCAAAGTTTTGTTATTACGTTTTCAATTAAAAAAATGCAATTGCAAATAAACTGAATAGCAGATGTAGGTATTATCAAAGAATATTATTTATATAAACAATCCAAATTAAAGTTTGCTTTAAAATATTGCCAATTTCATCCATTAAATGTACATTTAATGTACTAGCCAAAACTCCTTAATCCATCCATCTTCAAAAATTAAACATTTAATCTTATGAAAAAAAAGCCTCTGATTCCAAATTGTAGCATTATGTGGAGTAGAATTATATATTTTCCAATAAAATAATCATGCATATGATAATTTGATCATTTAAAAATGCAATTTTAAGGGGTTGACACCACATCACCATAATCACATCACCTCTTAAAAAAAAAAAAATTCCCCCCTACCATTTGTAATGGCATCCATTTCATTGTGTTGAGAGTCTTCACTGTCAAAAGTGATGTAAAATGTAACATTTCTCAGTTTAATTATTGAGAAACTCTCAAGCGTTTATCTTAAGGAACACCAGGGATAATTAGAAAGGAGAAAAAATGTCTTCCCTGCACGTCTCAGCCACGGCCAATTGAATTAATGAGTAGCAAAACAGCAATCGATGCAATGTAATCAAACAACTGCCAACTTTTTATGTAACCTGTCACATAATGTTTTCTTTCAGTGGTGTTTACATTTAGTCGTTTAAGTTTTTTAACAGGTGTATCTTCTGATCAGAAAAAATAACCTATGCTCTATAACACAAACAAATCAAATTAGGTTTGTATTTATTTTGTATCTATTTTTAATGTTTTTTTTATGGGAGGTTTTAAAATGTATTCATCTTAAAGTGTAGTTAAAGCAAAAGTTAAGTAAAAAGTCCTTGCGGGGTCCCCTTGACTGATATATTACCATCATTACATAATTTGACAACATTAGATTATTAAAAAAGTGTGTAAGAGGCATGTTACTGCACTGTAAGAGGAGATGTTTATTTGGTGGAGCTGTTCACAACTTATAATCATCTAAAATGTGAGACAAAAAGAAGTCAAAAAGGTTTACTCTTTAAAGCTTTCACCTTTAAAGTAAGTAGTAAATAAAGCTGCCAAATAAACGTAGAAGAGTAGAAAGAACAATATTTCCCATTATAGTTGTGGATGTTGCATAAAATGGAAATACTCAAGTAAAATACAAGTACCTCAAATTTGTACTCAAGTACGGTACTTGTACTCTCCTCCGCTGGTTCACGTCTGGCAGCTCCGTGCGATGGTTCTATGAACGTTTCCATATAAAATCTGTAAAGAATTTCTAAGGGAGCTTTTATCGGATTTGTCCAATAGGTGGCAGCAAAGCGCCTCCATGGCTTGAAAACTGCCAATGACATCGAAATAAAACATCCCACGTGACATAACACGGAAGTGAGCATGTCGCATTTTGTGCGGAGTGTTTTTATGCCGGGATGTTTTGTTCCTTACTTATAAACGTTTGTTTCCCTTGGTAAGAAGAGAGACAGTCATTTTGAAGTATCAGTATAATATGCAGACTCGTCGTACGAGTTGCCAGAGAGCGACAAAGATAGACGAAGGAGGATGTGCAGCTAGTCAAGTTACAAGTAATGCATCCTCACTGTCATATTAATGGGAAATATTTTTTCTTTGCTACCCGTGAGCACATTTAGATGCTGGTTTATGGGGATTAGGCTATAAAAAAAATAAGCGAGTGAAAAAGCTATAGCTGATCTTAAATAATGCTAGATCGCATATTGTCAGTATGGTTTTGGTTTGGTTCAGATCGCCCTGGATTCTTTATGGGAACATCTTTATTGTTAACTCTCATGCTGCTGATGTATGCTGGGGGGTTCCAAGCAAGTCTCAGTGTTGGCCCAGGTGGAGACTTTCCGAGGTTTAGAGGTAACTGCTTCTCACTGACACCCTGTTTCACTGTTTACATGCAGACATATTAAATGTTTGTTGTGTGTTTGTTTGTGTTTGGTGGAGGTAAAGCAGTGACATCTGTCTTGTCCTCCTCAGATGTGTTCCTGTATGCCTTCAGTCACGATGACTCCCCCTCTCTGCTTGCCAGTGTTGCCCTCCTGCTGTTGGTTGGACCTTGTCAGGAGCGTCGGTGGGGAACAGTCACCTTCCTCAGCCTCTCCATCCTGACCACGGTCTTATTACCTTTTATTTACACCCTAGTGCTGTTTGTCAGTGGGGGTCAGGCGAGTCGCATCTGTGGTTACTCTGCCATCCAGCTAGCTCTGTTTACAGCACAGTGTCGTCAAGTAACAAAGAGGAGGCTGCTGAGGTGTTTGCCGGTCTGGTTCCTTCCCTGGCTTCTTCTTCTGTTTGGTCTGCTACTGCTGCCTGGGACACCTGCCCTGCTTCATTTCTGTGCCATATGCATCGGACACAACTGTATCCTACATGTTTAATACACCAGTTTGAGGGCAGTGTCAATACAATCCCAACAACCATTATTATATAGTATAGTATGTTTTTCTCACTTTTTTCTGGAATCACTGTTACAGTGTACTGAAGCATGTGGTTGATGATGGGAGGGGCACAGTGGGCATCACTGCATTTAAAATAGGGCTGCAAGATTTGATGAAAAAGTCGAGATTTGATGAAAAAGTAATATTGCGATTAGTGTGGGCAATATTGCAATTTGGATTTGAGTTTACTTGCTTGGTTTTGAAGGAAAATGCACAGATCACACATTTAGCAATGTCAAGTCAAACATACAAACTTCAACTAGCATAAAAATAAAAAAACTAGAAGATGTGACCTTATCTTGCATGTTTTACACAGAACCTCTCTCTGCTCAGTGTCACTAAATCCAAAATATCACCACACAACAGAGGTTGTGTTTATTTTTTTCCTCGATCTTTCTTTCTGGAATTAGATCACCCTAAAGCCTCCTAAATCTGGGCCTTTAAATTGCTGCCATTTGTGATTATATAATTGCACAGGCTGATATTGCAATAATGATTGTGATTCGAATAATTGTGCAGCCCTGATTTAAAGTGTATTGTCTAGGGGACCCAAAATACAGGCCGGACTTATTATAGTTTTTAAATTATTGTTTTAGTTAGATCCATGTGTGTATAAGTGTTTTTATTTTAAGGAATTGCCTGTATTTATTTATTTATTTGATCTATAGAAGATGAAAAAGGTAGGATGATAGAATGCATGATTTACAAACCATTGGATGTTAAAGGTCCCATATTGTCCAGAGACATGTTATTCTTACACACCATAAACCGTTACCACTAAGTAAAATCACCTTAGTTTTTTGGGAGGAAAATGGAAACTCAGCTGATTTTTACCTGTAAGCGTATTTAGTTTTAATTTGCGTTGCATAGTTTGTTGTAGTTATGTAGTTTTGTGTTAATAAAAAATGTCATTTTTTATTTCAGTTAACAAGTTACTTTTTCACTGCTAGTTTAATCTTAATTTTCTTTAACTATAATAACCCTCATAGAATGGATTTGTTGCTAAGGGTTTAAGCCTCCAGTGTTTGTTTTTGTTATTGTACTTAATATAAGACTCAGATCGGCAGACCTTCATTGCAACGTTACAGGAGCTGGAGGAGACCAGAGTCCTGGACTTCATTCCTGATTGGGCGTATGTTCTGACTTCAACCAGGCTTAGATTGCCCACCTACTCTACCTCACAAAGGTGTGACTGATCTCATTCATACCAAAAGTGACATGAAATATCCATGGTCAGGTGCAGTTATATGACAGTAACAGTGCTTAATGTATTTAACTTTTATCTGTTGTCGCAGATCTAACTCATTTTCTCCGGTGCCACATGCACACGAGGCAAGTCCTTCCATGAGGGATTCCTATCTTTTGAACCAACACCCATGGATGGAGCCAGTGCCTGCCTGGATAATGGAGGAGTCTGCTGCACTGTCAGAGGCAGAAGTGTTGGAGGAACAGATGTTAAGAGCAGGGATACTGGCCTCCCTGCAGGATGCTCCTGACAATTCTGACGCAAAAGTGGAAGTGCCCAAATCATCTGTTTCTTCTCTGCGGTTAGTTTTTATTCTAATAAGTCACTTATTCAAACTACTCAATCTGTTAAATAATACTTTTTCATTCACAGTATGAGTTAAACAATTATTCACAGTTTACCAAAAGACTGGTGGTGTTTCCTTTCAGACTCCAGCAGCTGGAGAAGATGGGCTTCCCTACAGAGAAAGCTGTAGTGGCATTAGCAGCATCAAAACAGCTAGATGGCGCTATCTCCCTGCTTATTGACAACAGCATCGGAGAAGAGGCTGTGATGGTATCAAAGGGAAAGTCGCCTCTGCCTCCACAGAGTAACTAGGCCACCTCACACTGCTGGACATGTTCAGGTTAAACTAAAACGGCGTTTGCCTTTCTGCAGTGGACTAACTCATGCTTGGGTTTTGCTGAGCTTTAGTATCAGACTTTCCCCGTGGGCTACTTGTCTGATCTTTTTTAATGGTCAGAATTAGGAGTTGTTCTTCTTCCACAACTGTGACACTTAGATTCAAACTTCACTACTTAGGAGACCATCTTTACACATAAAGTATACATCTGCAATAGTGGATGCCATTTATTTACAATAGCATTTAATGAATACTGTGACAAAAATGAACAAATGACATGTAAAAAAAACAAAAAAACAATGAACATCATTTTATTACATCAATCATCTAGACAAGATTATTTTAACACAATAACACATTTGCAAGAAAAAAAAGTTCAAAGTATTAAAAGGTTACACAACAGATTACAAAATAAACTACAGTTGATCATTTTAAATAGTTCACAATAAGTTTGATATAAGATGAAAAAACAATACCAAGTCTTTTCATCAGGACAGTTTAAGCAGTCTTAGTTTACCAACTCATCAGTGGTAAAAAAAAAATATGTTCAAGTTCCATTAACAGGTTTGCTGTTTCCTCTGTGTGTGTGTGTGTGTGTGTGTGTGTGTTGAAGATCTTTTAGCGGACAGCCAGATTGTTCATCATGTTTGTTTTTGAAGTGATTTTGGTTACAGACTGTTTTAAGTTCATATGCAACCAAACTCAAATGCAAGTGTTAGTGCTGTTTTGTTGCACAGAGTAAATGTAAATATACCATTGTTTATTAAATCACGTTATCAGTGTTTTGTTTTTGTTTTTTTTGTTTTGTTTTTTTTTTAAGTGGAGGAAAACACTCACACCAGAAAACTACAAATCACTGTTAGCAACACATATCTCAGTTAGAATAGAGATGACTTCATATTTTTAGTGCACTACATAACATTGAGTTAAACAATATGGTAGACGTATAACAAAATTAATACTAAAAGAAGAGGTTTCTGTGTGTAATTGTGTCCTGCAAACTGTACATGCTCAATATACTTAAATAATGGAATCTCTTCAGATTGCAGTTACATTATGAAAGCAATACAAACTTAAATCCAGTCTCTTTCTCACTCCTGACTTCTCCTTTAATTGATTACTCTAAATTACCCTTATTGTCCAAACAGTTTGTAGCTCCAGGAGCACCACAGAAGATTTGAGATTCTTCCTTTTTTTTTCATCAAACATCTTTATTGTGAGGCTTCCCTTAACTTCTGCAGCCGACGTAAAGAGATACAGACGGAGCTGCTGGGTGTACGATTTACAGATGAGTGTTACTGCTTATTTTATGTTAAGCAATAATATATATGCGATGGAGGGGTCAAACAAGTTGTTCAGTGGAGTTTCCCTGAGGTTTCCCCCTTTCTAAATCTGACAGTGAAGCGCAGAGAATGTATGAGATCAGTTCTAAATCTGTTGAGTGCCGATGAGACCTATAGGAGGGGGAGTCAACCCCGCCTGTGATCCTCAGGGGGGGCGGGGGGGGGCTACTTCCCTCGAACCTTGGTGTCGGAGGACAGAGGAGAAGCAAGTCGATATGGAAGCGCACCTGCTCGCTTATCTCTGTAGAAACTAGGGGAGGCTGTGCCAAACGGTCCATCCCCAGACCCTAGATCAGGCTCTGTTGAAGAAAGACAGCAGTTGGAATGGGGCCTCCCTGTCCGTCAGTGTGTGTGTGTGTGTGTGTGTGTGGACACTGGTCCTAATCCAGGTCTATCCAGGACATGCAATAGGTGTTAACATGAAAGTACTAGGAGTCGGTTTTTATTTTGATCTGACACCAGTTGGCAGGTTTTATATTCACATTATTTATCAACTAATGTTCACGTTCTCCCTGCTGTAAAGGAAGTGTAGCTGGCTAGTAGGGCTGCAACTAACATTTTGTCTTTAACATTATGAACAAAGAAAAGGAATGTTTATTTATTTTAATGATGAGAACTAAAACCATCAATTGTTTGGCACTTTTGAATAATAAAGAAGTTGAGAAACAAATCGTCACTAAAACTGTTGATTAATTTTTCAGCCGATTTCAAACTCATCGATTAATTGATTTACCGCCACAGCACTACTCGCTAGACACACACACTTTACATGCGGTGCTACACACGAATCCACAAAAAATATTAAAACCTCTGAAAACCTCATTTAAAACCTGATTTTTTTTAGGATTTATGACTAAACATTAATTGTCAAACTTACAGCTTTGGTATAACAATCAACAGTCAAACCTGATCTAATCTGCTTCAGGAGGTCTTTGGGGTTTGATCAGATTTTGATTCAATAATTATTCTGATTTGGTTCACAGATGCATGTGACACTCCTCTATTTCCATTCACTTCAAAAACAAGTGAGAAGAACACAGACAAAAACAAAAATACAGAAATATGTAATGTGAAATAACCAATGCCCTAAATTTGGCAGAAAGTTATGAAATCCTGTAGTCGGACCGTATGACTCATAGTAAAAAGCTGAAGGAGAAATGAGGTCTTCAGAGACTTTTAAGTAAGCATTGTCACATACAAAACAGTTGATACATAAAAGTATATTTCTACAACACATCTACTGTTCAGTGTCAAAATTCAGCAGTTCATTAACAGGACAAACTTTATACGCTAACACTCGATCAACACTTTCTAGACTTTGTGTCAAAAAGGTGAGTGTGGCTATATGAAGGGGCCAGCAGTGGGTGATGTGGGTGAGGATGTCTCAGCGTTACCTGGCCAGATGATAGCCTCCAGCAGCGTCACCCTGCGAGCCAGAAGCTCAAGGTCTGCCTGCAAGTCTTGGAACATCTGCAAGCTAATGTCCTATCAGAGAGCAGTGACAGGGGGGACTGTGTGAAGGGGATGGAAACACCAGCCCGTGTCCTGGGGCTGCTCGCGACTGTTCCCACTCCCCTGTCTCTGGAGTGAGGCACGGTGGGAACCCTCACCTTTGACCCCTGCCTAAAGCTGACCCTGCCTCAGACCTCCTACTCACCATGAATACCGATCATAGTCTCAAGGATTAAAACCCTCTCGGCTAAGATCTTCAGCGCCTCTCTGATCTGATGTATTCCGTCCCCCTGTGAAGATAGATACAGCTGTCAAGGTAAGGAGCACAAGCCAAAGAACTGCTCGCCAAGATGCAAGTCATGTTTTTTTCTCAATACGTTTCAGCAGTTAGAAGGTTAAAACAGTCCACATATCTGCCCAGCGCTCTTTGACATTATCTTTTCCCTGAATTTGTCTGTATCTCCATCATTCTCTGGCCATGCTGCTATAAGTCATTCTCTGCCATGCTGGGCTGGGCAACAACAGCATGCACATTAAAGACCGGCTTCATGTTGGTGACATAACACTGTTGGTTTTCTCTCTCCCAGGATTTAGACTTATTCATGCCATTTGCATTCCTTTAATTTACCAGCAGTTCAGCCAGGCAGATATTTTAGCAACACAGCTTTCATTCTTAAAGACGGCTGTTGTCACAACAGTTAAGTATCATTAACTAAAAGACTGAAGCCAGGATAGATTTACAGTGGGGGTTTTTTTCTGACTAATCCCTTTCATAAAAGAAAAGACATAACAAAAATAGCTGAACAGGAGAGGTTAAGCAGACAGAGAGAGCTGGAGGCATCAAACAAAGCATGCAGAGAACAACTGCAGGTTGTCGAGTGAGTGATTCCCAGTAGGAAACGTTCTGATTAGTACACAAACTCAGGACATGGTATATGTTCAAGAAAAAAGGCAAAGTCTCACTAAGTCATAACAAATGCCACTCTCAAAATTTGTTTTAAACAGAGAAGTCATAAAACAATTTTGTAGCTGCCTTGCCTTATTTCTTTCTCATAGCACGCTGTTATTTTACAAGAAATATTAACAGACAATACCTTTTATGTGCTGCACTACTTAAAGATGAAATCATGCAAGTTGTGGAATAAAAGAGGATAGCTGTATCCACTCCACTCACATCAGAGCACAGCACGTCTAAACCCGACAGGACCCACCACTACTGACACATATGGAGTGATTTGGCATATACATTTCATGTTTTTTCTTTGAAGGTTCAGTGATACAATATCGCGTGTGGAAAATCCAATAAATAGGTGAGATATAACAGCACAAACCTATGATAAATTTGCTGCACCGATTATTTCAGTACGTTCCACTGCTTGTCTCTCAGTTTTGCTGGTGCATTGTGTTGTTACAGGGTTGACATTGTTTATTGCGTTTGTGTATTCACATGTATATGCCAAAGTCAGATGCTGAAAAGGTGACTGTGAAAGGTAGCCATGGGGACAGTAGCTTGCAGAGGGAGTCAGACAGCTTTAGGGTCAAGAGGACAGCGTCGTGATACGGGACAGCAGTCCAGAGCACAACCCCAAGGACCAACAAAAACATAAACACATTAACACCAAAAGATTCCTCACACAAAATCATACCGGTCACAAGCTACAATCATAAGTGTAATCAAACAAACAAAAAAAACAACAACATTGTAAAACAGACTGTCAACATTTAAGAAAATATGGACTTCACTACAGGAAAAAGGGCTGTACACCACATTGTGGCCAATCACAGCCACAAACATGATGATTATACAAATGTCATAACCATAACCTGAGACGTAGGTTGTGGTTAGACGTAACTGAGGCCACCGGATAGAGTCACTGCATTGCAAGGTGAACACATGACGACGTAAATGAAAATTTCTTACATTTAGATTGCTCTTGTAAAATGAGAAAGAGGTAAAAAGAAAAGTAAGGATTAGACAGACACAGAGTAAACATTTAATGCTCATCAAAGGAATCTTTAACTTCTTTTGTTAAACTTTTACGAAAGGTAAAAGCCTCCTGTCCATGCTTCGTGTCGCCATGTGTGATTATAAACTACCGCTAACTACAGTCTTACCGGCAAACCCTTCTCTCCCGGCTCTCCCTTGGGGCCTGGTGCTCCCTGTGAAGAAATATTAACAACAGGAAAGCTGAGTGTCACTTCAAAAGATCTCAGAGCTGCAGTTTACTTTGACAGAAAGAGCTGGTCAGTGTGGTTTGTAGTACTGCTGGTTAGTGTACTTTGCAGTAATATAACCAGCTATGACATATGTTGATGTTGCCTCCATACACTTGTTTACTCAGGCCATAATCCTCAGCATAGTGGAGATGGCTTACCGGCTCGCCTCTGAAGCCCCTCTCTCCTGGGTAACCTAAAGGACCCTGAAAAACCAAAGACATGTTACAGTTAAATGGAGAAAAAAAAATCTTCATATAATCAGCCTTGGGTGTTGTACTCACTCTCTCCCCACGTTCTCCTTTTGGCCCCACTGGGCCCTGCGTTCCAGGGGCTCCAGGTTTTCCCTGCATCGCGGAAATGGGAAATTTAAAATGACAATGATACATCAATTATGCAACGAATGTGGCAGAGAAAAACCCAATGATTATTTTTATTTGAGTATGCGATTATGATGCACTGCTTACATTCTGTCCTGGTGGGCCAGCAGGTCCTACTGGGCCTTTGGGACCTGGTGGACCTGTGTATTAGAGAGGATTAGTACTGGCACCAAGTCCCTTTATGTTTTGGGAGGAGGTGGTGCTGCTTTTTAATTAAAGTGTTCCCAGAGAAGCACACAGAACTTCACAGGACATACAGTATTTATACTGCCGGCAGCTTTCAGTGTGTCAGCTGTGTGAACCTGGTTATAAATGAGCACGTTGCTTACAAAACCACCTGTACATCATCTCCCTGAGAGTTAAAAAGTGACTTGAATACAACCAAACGAAGTGAGAGAATTTGGGTTCATCTACATTTGCACAAGCAGTAAACATTCAATGCTCTGAATCTATTTAAAAGCATTACAAATAAGATTTCTGGGTGCAGTGAAGGAGCACCACTGATAAACACTCACCAACTGGCCCAGGAGGACCTTGAGGTCCTGGAACAGGCGACCCTCGTGAGTCATGGAAAGTGTTGGTGAAGAAGGGGTCTTTTCCTCGATCTGGACATAAGAATTTTAAAAATGACACTAGGTTTAATGAAATACAGAAGTTACTCTGCCTGCTTGCAACTGTATTTTCAAACAGGAATAAAGATGATATAAACATATGAGCCAATGCTGACATTGTACATGTTACTTTAATTGTAGCTTTTCATGGATTCACTGGGACTGCCTCTAGTCATTGGTCTCAGTAATTGTTTTTCAATGATTGTCAACAGAGGACAGACATGGGGAAAACCATTCAAATCATGCTTTTTGTAAATGCACGTGTGTATTGTAGGTATGGAGCACTTCATGTCAGGCATCAGCATATGGGACGCACAACGTTTGTTGACTGTACCTTTAATTACATCAAATTTGCCTCCAGGTGGCAGTGTTGTCAACAAAGGCTCAGAATTCACCTACTGAAACCATCAAATCAGCCAAGTACACCAAGAAATGTTCAAAAACACTGTCAGCAAAGTTAAAAGTTATGTGAAACTGCACAAAAGACTTTCCACATTCATTGTGGAAGAACACTGACAGGAGAGATCCAACCTAATCAATCTAGGACAAAGGGAAGAGGGTGGTAAATGTGTGAGCTACAGAGGAAGTGTACGGCCATTGGGTCATTTCATTCTGACGGGAAAGACTGATCCAATCAGGCGATACAGAGAGGAGGAGGAAGAGAACTCAAACTGACGAGAAACATCCTCCAGCTGTGGGATACAGTAGTTGCACACAGCTAACAGATCGGGACCAGAAGTAAACCAGGCCTCCTCCTGCTGCCTCTGACTCCATCTCTACACACACTTCTTACTCAGAAAGCACTCAGATCTGTAGCTTAATGTGATATGCAAACGCGTAGGAGTGCTCACATTGACTAAAGCTGTAAACAACTATACTGTAGAGTGAACTGTCCTCCTTCTTACAACATCACTGCTGTTTTAGAAACTCACTCCTGTTCTGCAGAACTCTAACCTTTTGACACACACATAAAAGCTAAATAAGCCCGTGTTTTCCAAAGGAAGCGTTCCCCACATTCCCTGCTGTTACTTTGATGTGTAAGAAATGGCTCACAATCTCAGGAATCATCATGCCAACCTCAACGTACCCACAGCTCGGTCCACTCAGAAACCTGGAGCGTACAGATCTGTGTGCTGCATACTTTGTTTTACCACTGTATCCACATATAAAAACCACTGATGCGTTGACCTTGAAAGAGCCGTTACAGGCCCCCATCTGTCTCTCCCCCTCCGCTGTCTGAACAGACTACATCTGGAAGTTGTTGAGTGACATCAGTGGTGGACAGGTTCTCATCTCAGCATGTGAAGTCTGTGTCAATCTCAAGCCGCCTCTGCCTCCACCCAATGGTTTTTGATTCTGTTCTACTTGGCCGATAGACAGCAAGGAGCAAGGAGCAGTTTAAGGATTACTGTCACCCTGTCTGTTTTTCATTCTCTTTGTGTCTTTTGTTTATCATTAATCCTAAAACTTGCTAGCGCTGCAGGAAAGGACGTATGTGAGGCTGCTAAAGACCAGTGAGTATCAGCAGTTTGTCGTATCAAGCAGGAAGTCAACCTGCATGAGAATACTAGTTTTAAGAACATATTTAAATATTTCAACACACGCACTAGAGCTTGGCTCATGGCAAACTGATTTTGTTTTGACATGAGGTCACATTGTCTGCTTTGGCTTAGAGAGAGACCATCTGATGTGAAGAGGACGTGCTGAACTGTTTGTCTGACCGGGATGGACTATGCATCTGGATTTTTGACCTTTGCAACACTTCCATGTCCATAAAATGAAGGTGTGAGAATTCATAAACTGCACCGAAATGATAATACAATGTTTTTGTACAAAGCCAAAGAATAACATGAACCTTAAGTTTAGTCAGACGCGTCCGCTATCCTTATATCATTATCTGTTCATGTACTTCTCTCAATTACTGGCAGTTCTGTGTCCTGTTCTGTGAGGTCACAGATACCTTGACCTTTGACCTTTGGCCGCCAACATCTTTTCAGTTCCTCCCTGAGTCAAAGTGAACTTTTGTGCCAAATTTGAAGAAATTATGTCAAACCATTCCTGGCCAGCGGACAAACCTGCATCTAAAAACTGTACATTTAAATAAAACAGACTTGTAGTGACTATCGTCTGTATTTACAAACCCATGGAGGGGCTGCTTTTGTGAGACCTGTAATTGACGCCTGTTTTCAAAGAATGCTCAGTTTATTCATGAAATGCTCAAAGTTCAGTTTTATTTAGCAATTTCAGCACACCACTTGCTTGGAGCCACTTGGAGTTGTTCACATAAAGTCTTCACATAAAGACATTAGGCGTATGGGATCTTACTGTGGTCTGGTTCTGGGATACGTGCACTGGCTGGTGCTGGAGGACCTGGGGGGCCAGGAGGGCCTGGTAGACCTCTGTCTCCTGGGAGCCCCGGGGGACCACGAGGGCCTGAGAGAAGGGATGACAGAAACATCACTGCAGTACACAGAGTACAGAGATCACATGTGCATCGTCAAAAGATGTTGGATATTATAGTGGAATGAGATGTAGAGTATTATATCATACGACAAATAAATGGATGATGATGGATGATGTGATGGGAAGTGAAAATTATGACGGATATTTCGAAGAGGAAATGGAGCAAGTGAGTGGTGCATCATATCAGTGTCTTAAGGCAATGCGGTGTAAGGTTTTCTATCTGCGTATTTGTGTGTAACAGCTACACATGGAGTACAATCCACAGCTGGACGGAGTAAAGGAAGTGTGCGAACTGGCAGTTTCTCTGTAATTAATAGGAGGAGGGTCTTTAATGGCCGAGTGCTGGGAACCTTCTAAAAGACATGGGAAAACTCAAATAAACACTATTAACGTCTGCAAAGTGTCACTGGCACTGGTTCATAGTAAATTAAACACAATCAAACACACCACTAGGTGCAGTAACAGTCTGGTCAGTGAAAGTTTCCCGCTTTATTCTCCCAGCTTTTTTCTCTGACGGTGGAAAAAAGGCACCGCCATAACTACACCTGACCTCATTGTGTGGACTTTCCTGAGGTAATGATTTGCTCAACTGCCCCCTAAACACCACCTCTTGCCCTCAGACAGACCCAGACTCACCACCTCTCTGTTTATGCACGACTTAGTGAGGTAATGCTACATACAATGACAGTCTGATAATTATTGCTTTGCAATGTAATGTTATTATAGCTCTGATTTGACACCTCTGCGGGCCGTTTTCACTTAGTCTTGGTAAACATTGCGGCATAACCGGCTGTGTTTTGGCTGCACTGCAGAGACTGCGTGAGCAGAAACAGTGGTTCAAATGGCCACTCAAAGTGTCCCTTTAGAGTCAATGTGACACATTGGGGAAAACTATTTTCTCTTTTCCTTCAGAGTAATGGTTCCCCGGAGCAACCTGGGAGATGCTGCATCAAAATGAGTCAAACTTAACAAAACTATAATCTTTAACTAATCATGACTCATTATAATGTGCAATGTCACATCTCCTCACATCACAAGTTCACTTTTCTCTCATGTTTCCCATAACCCCCTGCTTGAAAGCATATTTGTCTACATTTTGCATGACATTGGACACATTCCATTTGAGTGTTTATCTTTCTCCTAAAACTGGAAAAAAAAATCAACGCAATAAGGAAAACATAGCTTCGGATACAAGATGTAGTACTGGTTTTTGGTACTTATGAAGTAATGGATATAGAAAAAACAATAACACCACAGCCATATGGAAATCATAAGGAGCCAGGATTTGTGTGTATATATAGCTCATGTTCATTTCAGATTGAAGTCACATGGCGGTTCTCAGACAGTGGGTTTGTAGTAACTTTTGCTCTAAATCTCATCTTTACCCAGCAGCAGGCACAGAGCAAGGGTCATATGTTAGCCTGAAAGGAGAGGCACTCCCTTTATGATCCAGAGCTGAGAAAAAACAGCCTATAGCGGGAGCAGATGTTGTGACAAACTTTCACTGCCATTTATTATTATTCAAGTCACAGCTGCCGGTGGATTTACTTTTTCCAAAAGGTCATTTATATTTTGTGCATAGGCAGGGAGCTCGGAGTACAAAGCGGAGATTTATGCATCCGTTTTTGTTCTGGTAGGTCACCGTGAGCTGCAGCACATGTTGGGAGTTGTATATGTCCATGTAGTCTGAAGACACATAGTTTTGCTGCCCACTGAAAAAGCACTTTTAGAAACATATGATTTTAAGAGAAAACCAATAAAATGCCCAAATTCCTGTAAGTTACCAGCAGCCACTGGAACGCTTCCCTGTAACCCACTGGAGGGTCTGTGGGTTGTCTTTAAGAGAAAGACAAATACTCCGGAGCAAGACATCACGGGTCAGTCTTTTGTGGGAGATCTCTCTGATTTTTCACTGTTGTTTTCACAAATCTTTGGTCAACAGTAGCCAATTCAAATGCCTTGTTCTACATACAATGGGTTAAGTGGACGAGCGAACATACACAGGCAACTGCCCAATACACTCACATAAGTCTTTATTGACAAACTGTGTCAACATCTTGTTAGAGAAGGTTCATTTGTTTCACTTGGTTCACAGTTGTCTGCTAACAGGGAGCAGGGTACTTTGCTTGTACAATTCTCTTTTACCTGCCGGTCCCGGAGATCCCCTCGATCCAGGGGCTCCAGATGGGCCCCTTACTCCTGCCTCCCCTCGAGGCCCGCTGGGACCTGGCAGCCCTCGAGACCCTGGCTTCCCTAAGAGGAGGAAACAGTCATGAGTAATCACGGAGCCTTAACTGGTTTGAATCTTAAATGGTTTTACATGTTCCCATTTACCATCTCTGCCAGGAAGCCCATCTCTGCCCTTTTCACCCTGAGGCCCTGTAATGAAAGCAGAGTGATGGCTTAAATGAGATGTGTAGCTCAATGAAAGGAGGCTCTGCATAAATAGGAGAAAATGAAGTGAAGCACAAGGTGAGGCCATCTACATTTTCTCCAGAAACTTGAGCAAAAGTACATTGCCTGTTGGTTTCTACTGTTGTAACTAGGTACATGTAACAGCGTTATGCAGTTAAATTACAAAATAAAAGTAATTATAATTTGTTTAAATCTTTTCGCTGTGCAGGAATGCCCTCTTCTGGTGTGTTTCCAGACAACGTGGGTTAGCAAAGCCACGGGACAAATTTACATCCAACGCTGTCAAGGGTAGGATGGCTTACAAGGAGTTGTCTCTACGTCTAGACATGCTCCATTCATTTGTTAGTATGTGCTCAAATTCTGAGCGTTGTAGGTTGGTTCTCTTGGTTAAATTCGCTCTGCCTCTCTGCCCCTCATACACTGTTGGACAAGAATGAGAAAAGAACAAGAGACTGTTTTGAGGTGTACTCTGCCCTGTTTAAATGTATGTTTTTAGGACTTTTCAGCTTTAAAGCTCAGTTGAAAAAACGTGTCAGAAAAGTAGTCAAAAAGTAATTAAATTACAGCAATTAAAATAGTTATATTGCTTATTATATTTCAGAAGTAACCTGCCCAACTCTGTTTATTTCATAGACCTTTTTACCAGCAGAGATTTTGACTTGGCATAGTAGAAAATACACAGGTGTAGTGTAATGTTATTCATTACATTTCATTACAGTGTTATTATTTGACTGAGTCAGTGGCTTTGAGAGGGATTGCAGGTTCAGTGATTTCAGATGTTATTTGGAGGGCCCTTTAGGCCTTAGTAGCAGTTTCACCAATGAGATGGCACAGCTCAGTGTTGGAAAGTCTTTCGTAGCTAATTATGAAGGACTAACAAGACTGAAGCCAGAATAGAGGATTCCCAAAGGCACCAACGATCCATCCCGCAACCACAACAACAAAACACAATCATTTAAATGCTGTTCTTTAAAGCTGCAGCCAGTGCTGGGCTCCACTCCAGGTAAGGAGAAGACTTTCATACTGTGAAGTGTTCACTTTCCACACAGCCGCAGAGCGCTGAAAGCGAGAAGTACAGACAACTGGGGCTGAAGGAAATAAGTGTGTCTCTGCAGTGGATGAAATAGGATATGAGCAGAGGTGAGCAGGTAAAAAAAAAGAGTGGAGAACGTTGTTAGAAGCGATTTCTGAAAACATAAAACACTGGACTCCTGTTAATGGAAATGTGCAGTAATTTTTCTCATTCATTCATGCATGACAGAGTGATATACAGCATCTACCTGCAGGTCCTTGCTCACCAGGAGCTCCCTGAGCGGGCAAGGCCCCCATCAATAAGGAGGCCTCAGGTGCCGCTCCACCTTTACCCTGAAGGTGGCGATGCGCTATGGAGGGTGGGGCATTGAGTAATTGGACCTGGTAAAACAAGTGTGAGCAATTAAACAACATGCATGTTTAAAGTATCATCATATTTCCCAGTGATCCAGATATTGTGGTTGATACCTTCGCCTCCAGTGAGCTCAGCCTGTCACTCAAAGCCGTGATTCGACTGCAGTTCAGGCAATCTATAAAACAGAACATGTTTTTTTTTTTTTTATTCCCAGGAATGAGACTCATTAACATATTATTTTCATGCATTTTTTGTCTTGGTTTGTCCAATCAGTCACATCGTTCTTACTCGAGATGGACTCTCCTGTGCGTGCAGGCGGGCGGCGTAGTGTGGACGGTTTTCTTACAGCTTCCTGAGCCACAAGCTGGTTCCCTGCATCTGTATAATGAGCATATGAGATGAGACAATGTTAGTGTTATTAGTGTTTCATTAAAGTTTGGACTTCCAAATCACAAAAAAAAAGTAACTTTTGTTTTTCTCTAAAGTGACAGATAAATGTGGACAGTTTTTGCCTACTGAGCTACTGAGATGTTGGTATATGTGGTGGGCGGATACATGGTGGTGATGGCCTGATTTTTGAGGCTGACACCAAAACAAAATTATCTGGTCATTAACCTTTTCTCTACCAGTGGTGAGAATTAAAGTCGGTCAGAAAACTGTAAAAAGACATTTTTGTCAAAAGGAAAAAAAGTCATATATAATCACTCACACTGCTGATATCTGCATTGCATGAAGATGTTTCATTTGAAAAAAAGGAACCCAGATATCATTTCCTCACTGTTTCTGTCTGTGTTTCCAGGTGAGCTTCTTTATATCAGCTTCAAAGAGCTGACAAGCAGTCGGTGGAGGGCAAACAGGGCAGAAATGGAAATAACCAGAGACAGTTGTAGCTTTTGTCTCTGTTACATATCCAAGAAGCAAACACTGTGCACTTTGCATCTTTGCCAAGTTGCTTTCCCTTTGCCTTGTTCCTTTACGGTGTATAAAATCGCAGGGCCTGGGAGAGAGGGCGTGTAAAGACAAACAATAGTTTCCTTGTGCAGAGAGAATGGGCAGCCTCGACTTGCACTCTGTCTTGCCTTCATTTTATGAAGTGTGGGAGTTTGTGTCCCTGAGTTCTGGATGTTTTGAATGGGCAGACTTTTGTGGAAATGCTAGACTGACTCCTTTGTCTGGCCTGGTCTGGCTCTGGTCGTCCCAGGTGCTCCTGATGCAAACAAGAGGCCGGGTTCAGCACCTCATTAGCCACCAGGAAGCACGTCTTTCCATTCAGTGGCCAGCAGCCATAGTCAAAGCCAAGTGCTAAACTAAATGAAGCCATGAAATAGCACCTGCAGCACCGAGCTAGAGCTGGAGAACTGTATTCTCCTTCAACAGCCTCACTTAAACATCAGATGTCATGATCTGTCTCTATCTAGAGCAGAAAAAGAAAATGGAGAGCTTATTGTCATGAAGAAAAATAAACATTTGGGAACTTAAGACAGGAAAGCATAACGGGCTGAGTGATTACCCAAAGAGGGGGAAGAGAAAGGCCAAAGGAGGAGTATGAAAAGTACACAGAACACATGGTTTGGGGTAAAGTGAGACCTCTCCAATAATTCCAATCCTCAACCTTTGTGCTCATGAATTCAGTGTTTTGGGTTCTGGGTATTTCTCAGAGGATTACGAGTGTAGACGGATTTAAGCCATGTAAGACCTGAGACTGAAATGTTATGGCATGCACTCTAGATTGTAGAGACCTCGTCCACATTGCGATAACAATGTAAACGTTTGTAAACGTTGCGCAGAGAGATCCGCTCTTCACTTGACCGTACCCCACTTCAGTCCATATGGGGTAGAGTGTGGCGCAGCCAGACACAAAGAGAGGGGGTGTGTATGTGTGTGTACATGTACGTATACATGCCGGGGATGTTTTCTTTGGAGCTTGGCTCGTGTAGATGGCTGCATTCAATTACAAAGGGACTCTGGATAGGAAATCTAGCTGTCGCCCCTCCCCTCCCAACAGCACCTCTTCTCCCTCTAGAGTAAAGAACATTCAAGCGCCAAGATCCCCTCACCCACACTTGAAGTATTGTATGAAGCATTAAGCTGGCTTTGGCACAAAGACAACTGTCTCCCACACAGCTCTTAGACACTTTCACTCTTTCTGTCTTGCGCAGACCAGTTTTAAATACGACAAGTACCCTCTATTTCATCTCCTGCACGGTCAAATTCAAAGCTGAAGTGTGTATACATGTGTGTTTAAGATGTGAAAAGGATGATATGGGTGCATCCAGTGTGCGTGATGCATCACTCTTGGCCAACAATAACATCATAGCAGTTAATGAGTGCCCCCACTAGACATGGTTCATTGTATCTACTCTTTGTTCTCAGTGGGCTAATTGCCCCAGTGGGGGAGCAGTCGGAGAAATGTGTGAATGTATTTGACCTTTTGCCCCCATGTTGCACGGGGCCCTAATCAGCGAGTGAGTCACAGCTCTTCATTAGAGAAATACCCCCGCAGAGAGTTCAGTGGGCCACAGTCTGTCCTGACATCAGTTCTGTCTCTTGTTACGCTGCGCTCTCTCTCTCTCACACACACACAGAGTTTTGTCATTTGTTTACAAACACCCTCAGAATAATCTTCACCCCTGCTGACGCCATCGTCTCACGGGAAGAAGAGGGAGATAAGGGAGAAGGTCACATCGAGAAGGATATCTGTTTCCTGATCCATAAAGAGTGTGTACTCAGCTGCTTATGAAAAATGGCCTACATATGATGTTTATGAGGCAATATATTATGCACCAGATATTGTTATACGGTTGTGAACAAGGAGTTTGGCCTGTGATGGTGATAGAATGCCTAAAATAGCAGAATGTACACTTTTATTTTAGACTGAATTAATCTAAATTACACCTTTCTGAGTTTATTAAGGAGTCCTGAATCCCTCAGAGGGTTGAGAGGAGGCCTTACACCATGCTGTCTTTCTGAGCATGCAGCTGAGGGCTAAGGTTAGACAGACCGATATATTAGTTTGCTGAAATCTGAGCAAAAGGTCTGCCAAGCCACACATGTAGCCCTGTGGGCCTCAGATCAAATTCTGACTGAAGTTTTTATTTTGCGTTTCCTCTTCTCCACATGACTCTCTTTTCCATCTGTTGTAATAAATAAAAACACCTATCAAATTAAAAGATAATATTATCCGTCAGGGTCATTAATATCCAGTGTAGTGGATATACATATGTTTAAATTACATATTTACTGGAACTGAAAAGCACTGCATTTGTTCAGGCCTTGTGCAGCATCTTGAAGGTCCAGATCCATGTACAGTAAATGTGTCTCAGATGTGCACTGAGTTATCGCATGTCATTTCAATATAATGCTCACACAACTGTCGTTGCAGATTTGCAACCAACTGAACCCCCCTCACCCTCCCTTACAGTGGCTGCAAAAAACACGCAACAGGCCCTCGTTAGAGTCAGTAGATGCGTTTCCATCCAGCTGGTTTTTTCGCATTTTCAATTTGTGCAAAAAAACCTGAG
>JAPQRN010000027.1:18375084-18390289 GCA_037367275.1 Coranthus polyacanthus | reverse complement strand
AGTAAGTTCATATTATGTATTATCTATGTTGAACTTGACTGGCTATTCTCCTCACATTTTAGACTTAAGATAATCATTTTATGAACTTCTTCTGTAGTTTTTTTCAAACTTTTCCGCAACTTCAGCGTCACATAAATACTGTGGCTCATCAACTACAATATTTCTCTGTAAAATGTGTTGGATTAGCATGGCGTCATATCAAGCAACAGCCTCACGCTGTATCACAGTACTTTAGTAACACTTTGTCTTAACACAAAGGTGACCACAGTGTGAATCCTGTGGTGAAACTCCTAAGAGACATAAAGAGAAAGCTCAGGGGATGAACTGACCTGACCTCTTGGTTGGTTTCAACACTTAGTGTTTTTTAAGTTCAAAGTATTTGTACTGTATGGAAGTGTATAGACGTTTTGCACAGAGCTGAGGTGTCACTGCTGCAGAAATATGAAATCCCTGCCTTTAATTAAGTCATTCTGATTGTGTATGTTTTCCCTTTTCTTTCTGTTAGTAAAATTTGTGTCCTTCTGTGAAGGGGAAGTGTTGCGCGTCATATGACCTGCCTTCGGTCTGAGACCTACCTCACTGATTTCATATCCTGTGGCGACCGCACAGGATTCAAATTACACAGTTGCAGAAGTAAGCTTCAATAGAATTTTCAACAGACCCCCGTGTTCATGCTGCACACCTCAGACTGTCACACTCTGGTCTCTCCTGTACATGTGCATTTACAGACACGCTTATGCTTTTGCATCGGGAATATTAACATAAACAGAAATTTCTTCTCTCTATCTGTTGAAGAGTAAGATTATCAAATGAGTACAGCAAATTGCTGAAACCTACATAAACTCACACAGAAACAGAAATAAGGGTGTGATTGTATCTTTATTCAGAGAAACTTGCATGCAAAAATATAAATGACTTAAGCCCTAAACCATGTGGTGTACATTTAGTTTTTGCATTTTTCTAAGTTTGTGGTGTGAAAAACTCCGGTCACTCAGAGTTCCTTTTTTGTTTACCATAGCAACAATAACTATGGGGGATCATTGTGGTCCTATGGTGTAAAGCGGAGCCTGCAGCAGCAGCAGCAGCACAGCTGCCCTCTGCATCACCCCATCACCTACCACACCAGTACCGAGTCCTGCTGGTGGTGCCAGAACTATGTGTAGGTGTACCAAACTTTGTACAAACTTACTCATCACCACAAACACTTTCAGGTTCACAGACTGCTTTGCAGCTTTACATCACCTGAAAGTGATTATACTACTATAGATACTAACCTTACTGTTCAAGTTTTTGATGTTTGTATAAAAATACACAAAAGAAGCCACTGAAGAGTATAAAGGGACAGACCAACGTATCTTCATAACCATCAATCAGAAATGTGTCACACTTTAGTTTTACTTTGAAACCACTTGAAAGTCATAGAAAACGATTTCCCTTCAAACCAGTCTCGTTTTTCTTAACTGATTAGATATTTATGACGGAGAGGAGAGAAGAGGGATGGATGACTGGATAGACAACATAAAAATGAGTGGATAAAACAAAGAAGAGGAAAAGAAAAGAGACTATGGAGATGTTTAGAGGTGGCTGACGGCCATACGCAGCAGCAGAGTAGTGATGAGCAGGATGGGGCTGGAGGCCAATGCCCCTGCGCTGCTGTGATGACCCCCGTGGCTGTGGCTCCTATGGGGCCCGTTACAATCGTCACCAAAACAACACGCCATTTTGGCTCCAGAGCTGCTGCCTTGAGCTTTGTCACAGAAAGCTTTGTAAGTGCACGACTTCATGACGGTGTCTGAAAGAGATCAAGACAGATGTTCACACTTTAACAGTTTTGAAATGATTGAAGACTGACTCTTGTGTTAATGTGGTATGACAACGAACCCACTGAACTTCTCCACACTCTTTCTGTTCTGTTCTTCACTCACACACATTTATATTTCCATGTGTTCAGGGGACATTACACTGACTTACAATCATTTCCTGGAGTCTAACTTTAACCCAAACCATAACATGTCTAACCCTAACCTCAAAACAAGTCTTAACCCTAAAATGTAATGATTTACATTATCCGGGCCTGCTTTTTGTCCTCAAAAGGATGCCGAGTCCTCATATGTGACTTTAAAAACAGATTCATGTCCCCATTTTATAAGTAATACTCATCCGCACACAACCACACAGGCTTAAAAGGGCCTGTGGTTATCATAAACTCCTGGGATCACATCCAGCGACCTCAAATAATGAGAGACTGGGGGTTTACTGTCACACCACTCTTAATTTTTATGTTATTATCTCCAGAAAAATATATCTATGGGCTATGCATGAAAGCTTTTAGATACTTTAAAGTTTCTTCTTTGTCAATGGAAACAGCCTGACCTTTATTTTAGGCATGACCGACTTCCTTAAACTGCTGTCTGACTCATGTGCAGGGTTGTCAGTGTTATGCTGACCTCTGCTGTATCTCGGATAAACCACATTCAACCAAATCATGCTCTGGTTGCACGTGTTTGTGCGTGTTTACTCACTGGGTCCTGTGATGGTGGAGCAGGCGTCAGCGTACTGAGGACAGGAGGTGGAGCCCTGTTTGTTGCAGTCGTCCTCATTGGATGCCACGCATGTGTGACACTTAAGGGCGCGGCCTTCGCAGAGAGAGCATGAGAGAGACCCTGACATGAGACTAAGCATGTATGTCCGCAGGCACGTAAACCAAATCTCATCCATCCATTCATTGCTTTCCCCATCCACACACAAGCACACACTTAATATCCTCTGCAGATCACAGATCTCTTTCATACCTTTCAGGCCAACTTTCTTCTCAGATAAGTTGTGATACACATCACTTGAACCCTATACATTTAAATGTGTGACAGATTAATTTTTTTATGTGTCCCTGACTGTGCTGACCTCACACTAAAGCTACTTTGCCACCGAGGAAAATCTGACTTACATGCCCACATGCACAATAAAACAGTGTTTGGTTTATGTAATCACTGCTTGTGTCTATACTGTTACTGTGCCCTCAACAAGGAAACACTGTTTGGGCGAACAAAGAGGGAATCTTGTACAAAAACAGACTTTGGAGAAATCCACTTGATTTGAATAGCTTACACTGCTGATCTCTCATATGACTTTAGAAAAGGAATTTCTTAACAGTCCGTGTACAATACACTGACCAGTCAGGAAGTAGTGGTCTCTTATTAAGACAGAAGATAGAAGGTTAATCTATTCTTAAAGCAGGCACCCACGGCCTGCATTTGAGAGTGAAAAATAAGCAATCCTCTGTAGCTAAATCATTACACACTACGTCCTTCCACACTCCTGAGTCGATTCAAGTGTTTAGAAGTGGTGGAAACACTCACTGTGGCAAGCCAGAGAGATGAACAACAGCAAAGCGAGAGCAGTCTTCATGGCAGCTGGTCGGCGTCTTCAAAGAGTCCAGAGAAGCAGTGGATAAGCTGAGGAGTCTCTGACAGAGGGGACACCGGAGGTGGAGGTGCAGGGGGTTTAGTCATGGGAAGGTGTCTGAGGGCATTAAGGTCTTATCTCTGTAATCTCCATCTATGCTGCACAGCCAGCACCCTGTGATAATGGACTTAATCGAGCAAGCCTTAACAGTGACACACAGTTAAAGTTAAGTGATTTAAACTATGAATCATGTTGCAAACAGATTTTATCATCACTAACAGCACCGATTCTAGCTCCAGCAGTGGTTCTGTAACCAAACAGTTTGTGGATTCAGAAAGTTTATGAAGCCGTCACATGAGCTCAAGGTCATTATTTACTCATTGACAGGATGTGTGCGAGCGACACACTCTGTGTGCGCACTGGAAGGGCAGATAAGCGGTGCACATCACCACCTGTACCGAGACGGTGACACACATACCGACACGCAAACACACATTCGTACAGTCGTCAGAGATGCTGCAACTTGTACGGAGATCGCAAAAAAAATTGAACAGACACTGCAAAAAATACAATAAAAAAAACAAAAAACAAACACCAAATAAACTCATACTGGAATGGATTGTATTGATGTTTATTCAGGCAAAATGTACAGACGCTCACGCTGTTAGTCCTCAATGTGTCAACACAAAAGTGACAAAGAAACCTGCAGAGTACGTGGAGGTATACTAACATAGCATTAAAATGGCACAAAAATTAACTGTGGCACATTAGCAGGGTTTTGGTCACAAGTGGACTAACTTTAGTAAAGAGAGCTGAGTAATGACCATAATAAAGTTTGAATAAAGGCCAGATTTTTTCAAGAGAAATGACAATTAAAACTCCTCTCTTTGGACATTTGATTTGTTTGAGTCATATTCAGGTAAACAGCTGATGCCAATACACCAAACACTGATGTGGCTGAGATTCTCATTATGTTACACGGAAATAAAACTGAAACTACCGAAAAACGTTTTTAGGTATCAAAACAGAAACAGTAAAACGTATTGTAGTAGCACTGAAATATTCTCAGCTCTAATTACAAACATTTAACCTCTACATTATTACAGAAGTTCGACATCGATGTGCGGTCTGAGAAATGTGCGGTTATGAAATTAAACATGCAAAGAACCCTCTTTTATGATAATTAATGCAGCGTTTTAAATACATGTACATCTGGCATCTTGATCGAACATGAGCGAAGGAAAAAAAACCTCTTACGACGTCGTCAAACTCATTTGTTTGTTAGTGGCAAGAGGTATATGTTATTAGTGGATGAAAACAAATCCGTCAATCTGCAACAGGATGACGGTTAAAGGTGGAAAAAAATGGCTGTTTTACAACAGGTTTAAGTATGTGCATCGGAAATGTAAAGTTGCTATGTTTAACTTTCTCCGGTTGTCGAAAGGTGCTGTGGCGTTATTGGTTTTGCTCTTGTTTTCCGAGTCAGAATTCATAAAAAGTTTGCGGTTGTCAAATTATTATACTTCTGTGTGACCAATAAAGTATCTGCAGCTTGAATACCAGCTCAAACCAGCTGCTGCAGATTTACTGACATGTGGTCCAGACTCTTTGTGGTGCAGCGTAAAGTGAAAGCGACCCATTTCCACAAACATCTTTAAATCCAGTTCTTGTGCAGCTGATTTCATTCTGCCTCACACAATACCCCTGAGCCTCTCTGTTTCAGAGTAAAATTTCTGTTTACTTAATAGAAAAATATGTTTTGTGGATTGTTGTTTTCTTATGAAACAATCCTAGTCTAAAGCCCGTCAAAACATAAGCCCAAGTGTAACTCACTACAAACTCTGGCCTGCATTAAACTTCATGTCATCCTGTTGGACAAGTTGCTGAGAATTTAGCTGTTAATCCGCTGGGAATTTCACAGGCAGGTCATTGTTCACTGGCGTGACGACAAAAAAGCACAATGAGCCCAGATGGCCTCCTAACGGGCAAAAAAAAACTAAACAAACACAACAGAGACCCAACAATGATAAGCATGTACAGAACCTTCTTGATTCTAACCATGTAGTAGTGCAATTGTAGTACACAGGAAGTTACTTTAGACATCTGTACATGAGCAGTCTCTGAGTTACAGGGCTGGCACGGAGCTGGGGGCATGCACAGGGCTTGACCGGAGGCAGGACCGGAGGGACCACGCCGGCTGATTCACAGGAAGCGTTTCTCAGTCGATCTTTCCCAGTTTAGCAATAAGCTCATCGCAAATCTTGGTGAGCTCCTCCATCTCTTGATTCTGTGACAGAAACACGGATTGAGTGACAAGTTTAAGACACCTCGGAAATGCTCTTCTTTTAATAATAATTTGAATTCAGGCAATTCTTCCACAAAAAAGACATCTTCACCTCCACCCTCATTGGAAATGTTGGAACTTTCAATATGCAAATAACAGATATTAGTACATCTAAGTTAAGTTCATTTTATCTGCTTGGCGCTACATCTTTCCTGCTTCCCTAAAAGTTCTTTTTTATGCACTGATGGCTTCAGGTTTCCACATCACGGTTGTAAAAGTTGCATACTAGATCACGATTGACTTTTTCTGGTGAGTTTTCCATTCCAATTTTAGATTTTTGGTCAGCCGAGAATCTTTCCGCCATCAAAATGTCAAAATCTGCACAGTGAAAGTCAAATTACAGTACAGTGATCAATCCTTGAAAAATACTTTTTGAGCAAATGCTTTTTAACTAGATGTGCTGTTTGTGCATTTAAGAACAAAACAAATACCCAGAGCAGAAAAAAAAGATGTTAAGAATTGTATCTTGTATTATTGCCAGCTAAAGGTTATACGTAGAATTATCGTGCGGTTTGTTGACGGTGCTGCAGACCTTCTGCTGCAGAGCTTGCTCCAGAGACTCCACCCTCATCTGCTCCTTCCTGAGGCTGGCGGTGAGCGCCATGTTCTCCGAGCTCGCCTTAGCGCGCACCTGAGCGATCTCCTCATTGGCCCTAACAGAGATGTGAAAAACAGACATTTATTTCATTTAACAACCTCTAAAATCAAACCTGAGAGGAACATGAGATCTCTCTCCTTACTTGTCTAGTTTCTCCTCAGCGTGGAGTTTCAGAGTCTGATATCTCTGCTCCTCCTGCTTGACTCTGGCCAGATACTCCTGTGCACACTTCTTCAGCGCCTCTTCATTCTGTTTGAGAAAACAGACAGTTTCAGCGTTGTTCATCCGTTATCTTAACGCTGTGAGAAATGGCAAAACTGCGGCGTCCTCGCAAAATCCTTGTATATGCCGATTACATTAGTTACACTTACTTTCTTAAAGCCCTCCAGTGTGCTCTTCATATTTTCATATCGACGAAACACATCAGAGAGAGAGCGCTCCACAGAGTTCAGGTCAGCCAGGGCAGCATCCTTCTCCACTGTCATGGCGTGCAAAGCCTTCTGGGAACTCAGGTTGTTGCGCTGCTCATCCTCTGAGAGACGCGAAGAAGAAAAACATTACTGTGAAGCGCTCCAAATTTTTTGTGTTTAATCAGGCAGCAGAAGGTGATGATTACAGAACCAGGTGACGAGAAGAACACTGTGGTGTAGTAGAACTTTAATGTCCCCGAGGGGCATTTTGTCTTACACACAGCAGTCAATAAACAAAATAAAACAATATGATGAGTTCAAGTGTAGTGAGAGACTTTTCACGCAACATTTTTTTACTCACCGATCATCTGAGCGATTGTCTTCTCATATTCTGCAACAATCTTCCTGTAAGAAGAAGTGTTACTTAACATAATGCCGAGACAAATCACCGATGGTTGATTGTTGTGTTAACGGAGTAAATACAAAGCAGGCAGCGACGCGTTTCCTCACCTCATCTCACCGACTTCTTGTCTGCCTTCGTCATACTTTTTCTTCCAGTCGCTGGCTTCCACCTCTTTAGTGATGATCTACAAGAAGATGTGTACTGTGAGCAAAGTTGACCAAAAACCCACAAAAACCCGCTGATGACATATTTCAGAATGTAAAAGGGCCCGATGTATGAACGTACCTCCTCCTTGATGAGGGTGAGAACGGCCTGTTTCTCTGCCTCGCTGATGCAGATGGAGTCAAGGACCTGGCTTCCTGTTTTCTGCATATCACTCTCCCCCGACTTGTTCTTCAGCTTGCAAGGGTCTTCATACTGCTGCGAGCAGAAGGAAACCAATGTACATCAAGTTATTGAATGGTGAGGGCAAATGTACTTAAAAAGGGTGGACGTGTTCGCCTATTCTGGACTCTTCATGGCATAATATAGGATGTCTCATGTAGCATTTACTGTGTACCGTCATGAAGTTTTACATTTTATACTTGTACTATAACTACGGTTCTAGTACCGTACGGTTCTTCACCTTTAGAAAAGAAATTGAGGAAAGAAACAAATATTTACATTTTTCTTTAGAGGTTGATCGATAGTGGATTTTTAAAGGCCAATATAATGACGACGGTTCGGAGCAGGAAAAAGCTGAGGGCTGATTAAACGACCACTGAAAACACATTATGCTTGTCTGAATTAATCTTTCACTTTATTAAAAAAAAACACAAAACTGCTGAACTGGACATCTAAGTCAAAGTAATAAATACCTGAATAAATAATTCTGAATTATTGAACGTACATAAGTAATTAATAAGTTATGACAGTCATCAGCCACTGTCAGCAGCAACTTCTGCCAATACCGACTGTTTCCTAAATGTACTATCGACTACCTTTCCCTCCCCTATTATCTAGTCTTTAATCTCTACAGTACCCGACTTGCCTTTGAGTCGTCATTCTCGAGCATCTCAACCCTCCTTCTTCACCTCCTCCCCCCGTCTCGTCTATCTCATTTTGTCCTTCCCTGGATTATGACAGTCACGTTCTAATCTGCTAAATGATCATCTAAATCCATCTGTCACCTGAGCAGATGAACACGATAAGTGCCATCATATCAGACAGACAATCACACCACAGGCTTAGCTACAACGTAATCTAATCAGAAAGCTGGGTGACCTATTGCACACTACTGTGCATACGCAGTACAACCCGCTTTACTTCATGTATTTCTCATGTACACGTAAACATGCAAGTTGAATGTAGTGCTAGGACAAGCCTGGACATGTTAAATCCGTTTATTCTGGTGCTGATAGTGACGGGCCAGTTTAACTTATGAAGAAGGCTGCTGGCCCCATCTAGTGTTCAATAATGAGATTACTGCTAAAGGTCTTATCTACAGACGTGTAGACAAAAGACTATATTACTGCGCTGAAGGCGTTGCAGACAGATGAAGAAGAAAGTAATAAAATGATCACCACGGAGCAGCAGTCGGACTCGTCGGGTTTGGATGTCACATGGCAGTCTTGAACTGGAAGGAAGCACATTAAGAATAACTGAGGATCCACGACTATGTGGTCTAAATTATAATAAAAACAGGGCCGCCATGTGAGTAAGATCGTGTCAAAACATCTCTTTGAATATAGTTATTTCTGACAAAAAGTATCATTTTATTACAGTCACATGTGCTAAAATGAAAATGAATTGGTACTTGGTACTGTCTTTTCACACTATAAAGCAAGATAAGAATCAAATCGATGGATTTCAGCTGAAATAAATAAATAAATCACTTTCACTGTAAAAAAAAAACCAACACCCTTTCAGTCTGAAGAATCGCTTCTCAGTTGATGCATCTGTAACACTGAGGCCTGCTGGGATCGGATCAGTCAGTAACTAAAGTCGTGTCACATGCAGCCTGAGGGTTATCTATGTACCAATCTGCAATCTAAATATGTTTTATCACACCCTTTTAAAAAGCTCCGTCCACAAAGAGGCGGCACAACAAACTTAGCATCGATCCGTTGAACTGTACTGTCATTGTGCTCAACTGAAACGAACACAAGGCTTGATGCAAAGAGAGATGTTAATGGTTAACGTTGTGTGTGGGTAACAGTAAGGCAGAGATGACCTCTTAACTATGTACTATGTCTGATTGTCCACAGAGGAAGTATGCTGTCTAAACCTTAACATCTGGGTCATCTATACTAACACGCTCTTGAAACACACACGACGACTCTTGAAAGAAATAATTTGAAAACTTCTACTCGGTTCATGGGGCCCTGCAACATCCTAAAGCTCTACTCCAAATACTTTTTTTACCAAGAACTATTTACATGAGTACATGTTGCAGAAATAAGCAACCGGTGAAGCAACTAGAGCACACATATTAATAATGAAATTTAGATAAAACGTTCAGAACTTAAAAAACATTTTGGAGTGGAGCTTCAGGGTGTTGCAACGTCACATGTGCTTACTAGTAATAATAGAAGTTTTCACATGATTTTTTTCCATGACATGAACTGAGAAAAGCTCTCAATTCTGGGTGCGTGAATGACCCAGTTATCTGATTTCTGCACAGTAGAAACAACAGCTCTCAGTCCCTCCATTCACTGCTTTAACAGTGTGAACCACAATTATGAGCTTAAAAATCAACCTTCACTGATTTCTTTCACTCACTGCTTTGGTCCACATCTGGTTTGACACCAACGCTGCTCGCCAGCTTCTCCTCGTCTGTGGCGTGGCCCCCGTGATGCTCATCCTTCAGCGTCGACAAACATAAAACAGCCACGATGATACGTACTGTACATACGCACTGCAGTCAAAGGTCACGAAAAACACATGTCAAGCGGCATTAATGCTCACCTTTCCACTGAAGTCCTTCTGCATCGGCTGGCTCTGCTTCATTTTACAGGAGTTCCTATGTACGACGGTCAAAAACAACATCAGTCTTAAGAGTAACCAGATCATGTCTCTGTATGTGCATACGTGTATCGTGGAGGTCTGCGGTCTCCTGTAAAGTTTTTAAGCGGACCCATGCATTCAGTGTAAGCATGTGGGCAGGTGTAATAAAGAGAAGAGAGAGCAGTAGAGACAGAGAGCTGAATAGCCAGACCTCATTGCTTTGCTTTGTGTGTGTGTGTGCGCTGATCTCACATGCTCATGTGCTGAATTACACTGAAGAAAAAGCAGATTAATGACGACGCCGCTTGCCAAATTGAAGTAAGAGCAAGAACAGTTGCACACAGCATTAGAGAGAATTACAAGGTTTCCACTAACGCGCTCTCCTCTCTAATTTGCAAATCTATTCTTCTTCTGGGGTTTTTTTTTTTTCCCCCCAGAAAGGGAAACATAGGTCAGGTGGGTGGCACAACAGACTATGGAGAGTCTCACTGAGGGAGAAACAAGTAATTAAAATGACAAAGACCAAAGTTACAAACACCCACACATTTATAAAGTACTTACAACAGAACACAGAGGAAATGGACTTGCTCAGCAGTCCTGATGCCACACAGAGAGAGGGGAAACAGAATGAGGTTTAAATGGAAAAGGAAGGGAAGACACAGGAGAGGACGACACAGGGGTTAAGTTTAACACACTCTGTGAGGAGCAGAGGTTATTAGAGTTCATTCAATTGTGAACTAGGATTAAGACCTTCACCACTGAGAATGGAGGACCAAACACAGACCAAAGAGAATAAAAGAACTAATGCTAATCTTGAAACAAATAGCACCACAAAAACATTTCTCCAGTTTAAGGCTGTGAGATGAGCTGGAAAAAGAAATCAGTCCACAATTAAGAGAAAATAAAATCACCCTCTGGTGGTCTGAAAAGGTACTTTTACATTTGTGATTAAAACCTTTAGAAGCTTTAAAGATCCTTTTAAACCAACTTCTATTGAATCTAATTTAATACCAACAGTAGGAGTTATGGTGCATGATTCATTTTATATTTGTAAAGCATTACAACCTATTCTTTATATTTTTTTTTTAATCAGTAGCAGAACAATAATCAACCACAAGAGGGCATCATTCAGCATTTCACTTCTCATTACCTTTCAGAAAAACTAAGCTAATATGACCAAAAACGTTGTTAAAAAACGAATGTTAAGACAGCACTAAAGCATTAATAAAAAAAGGCAAGTATATCTACTAAAAAACTCCCAAATATAACAATAAAAACACAAAAAAAAATCACAAAACTACAATAACACTGGAGGAGTTAGTGATTACAGAGGAGAGAAAAACCACTGATAAGCTTCAAAGACGGACCTGACGAGGTTTGAAGACAGAGCGGTCACCACAGAGGGTTAAAACGACAACACTTTTATCACTTCAGGTTAAATGTGCACAATAGGAAGTATTCATTACTGATTATACAGCCTCACAAGAGAGCAGTGATTGTTCAGTTCAGTACAGTAAAAATCTGTGAGTCATACGGGTCCAGTTTCAGATTGTGTGTAACTGACTGGAAAGAGGATGAAATCATGACGAGGAAAGGGAGGAAGAGGAGTGACCTTTGTGCAGCATCTACTCACGTGATAATTGTGTTGTTGGTCTTACTTCCCTCCAGGTTACAGCTGAGTTTACCGTTCGCCTGTGCAGAGTCAGAGTTCATGTTGCCGTTAAGCAAGTCAGTGTCCAGACAAATGTCATGGCTGGGGATCAGGTTCGAGTCCGGACTTGAGTCAGAAGTCACCGGGGCCTCGTCGTCCACCTCCGTAGGGTCGGGTTTGTTCAGAGGGGAGATGACGGGCAGCGTTGGGGGGCGTTGGGCCTGAGGCAGGGGCACGGGGCTGGAAGGGGACAGGCCCTCTCCTGGACTGGGCTTGGTGCTCAGGGTTAGGTTGAGGTTCTGGTCCAAACCGAAGCTGCTGTTGTCAGGGGAGGAGGTGGTGAGGTTGTTCAGGGAATCAACCTCTTGGGACGAAACTAGACCGACGTCCTGGTTGGAGTTTTTGTCCAGAAAGTGGTTTGTAACATCAGAAGAAACTGTGAAAAGGACAGAAACATGAGCTTTAGTCCTTCACACAGTAAAGAGTAAAACATAAAAACATCCTGATCCTGTGTCCACTGGGGATCGACCAGTATGGTTTTTTCAGGCTGACAAAGATTCAGGCCATTAGTAATCACAGAAAAACAATGTACATTTGTAGTAAAAATGAAAATCTTGGTGTCAAAATTTTGAGTTTTAACTTGTTGAAATGACTTTAGGCTGACTGTTAAATCAAAACCTTTAACAAAAGGAAAATTACGTTTCACATTACGATACAAATCTGTAGCTTCATATTTCATCTCATCTGCATTTTTATTGACTCAAAGCAGTTTAATAACACAAACAAATTTACCACACTGTGATGTAACTTAAACTGTCTGTTTCAACTCTTTAGTTTTATAGTTTCCGCAGCAAAACAAACATTTTTGATATTAATAACATATATACATTTCTTTTCTTATTTCAGTGTTGATGGGCTATTTCCTGTGACGTGAAACCAATCAGATAGTGCTGTGGGACATTGCTCGAGACCACAGAGTAGCAGCTGAATTAGAGCCTAAGCAGCTCGTCTCTAAATTCATTCATTTTATTGGGTAACAATAACAATACCGATAATCGTAAAAACGTGAATATCGGACCCAATAATCACTGTAACCCTGGCGTCCACCCTCGTGATTTTATCTGACTTTCAGGGATTTAGCCCTCATCTCTCCTGTTGGAACACTTAAAATGGCTTCTGGTTTCCTCTCGGAGAACTTCACATCCTGTGTCCTCACACATCCCGTTAACAGGCAGCTAACGACCACAGCAGGCCAGCTCTGTTGAGTCGCACTGCTGCCGAAACACAGGACCCTCTGTTACTGCGAACACACCTACGCACGCTGTAAAACTCACACAATAAAAATACACCATCTACTTCTTCCGTACTTCCCATGTTTTTCCTTTTTTGAATGAAGTCACTGTGGTTTCACCTTGGGTGGGTATCAGCTTCTCACATCGTTTGTCATGACTGAAGGCTAATGTGTGACTTATTGCATCAGACATCCAGTGCTTTGAGTTTGACTAAGCTTCTGCGCAAAAATGTGGGTACTTTCAGAAAAACACACGCACACCCTTCAGAGACTGAGAACAGATGTAGAGGAACCACACCCAGTCATGCAGAGTCCACACCACCACGTGGCCTAGCAACAAAAACAACATCAGGCTTTATTACAGTTTCACAACTCAATGAAAAAGAGGAAAAAGGAGACAGAGGGGAAGTGTGACGATGAGAGAGAGACGATGAGAAACAAACAGACTGCGCGCTGCTGTCTAAGGTACACGCAGCGCAGTCCGATTGTAGCGAGTGGTTGTTCTCATGAACAGACAGCAGTTTCCCCTGAGCTATTTGAGTCTAATTATAGTGAACCAGACTATCAGTTTCTCCGCACAGTCAATCTTTTATTTATGAAGCCAACCCCGATTTCCTACAAAGCACGTGACTGTTTTAGCATGAAAAGGAGACTGTTATTGTCTGCAAACTAGATTCAATAACAAACACATTAATCTCTCTGTTATTATCCGGCTGAGTCCCATATACCGTGATCAAAACATCAATCTAACCATCTAAACCATGCAGGCCACTTTCATCCTAATACACGCACAGTACATGCCAGCTACTTTTAATGAAGACTCATGCAATTAAAGAAATTGAATTTCCGAACATAAGTGATATAATAGCACGTGTTTGAGCTCAGATGATGCACCCAGGCTTATCTGTTGCCATGGTAATTCAATGAAACTCGTGCCTGTGTGGGTGAAAGCAGGGCTGTGGGAGGGAAGGGGCCGTGGTTGGCACAACAGTGAGCTAACTCCGGCAGCTTCCAACACGCAGACCCATCGCTCGTTCACAATACAGCGTCTAACAAGAGAGAGCTCATTTACATTTCTGACCATCTTTTATACACACACACACACACAATGCAGTTATGTAATCAGATCCATGCTGATCCACGATGCAGACAACATCATTCTACAGATATGGAGTGACACAAAGAAAGTTTTCAGAACTGAAACAAAATTTGGAAGGAGAATGAAATAAAAGCCAAACTTCCCAGATTCAGATCTGATCTCATGGGTAATCATGTGGATTGTTTCCAGAAAAAAAAACATAAGACATGAAGCTCAAGCTTTACTGAACTGATTTTCTTGCAACTGTGTTGGTAATCGATTAATCATCTAATTCATTTTCAGGCAAAAATGCCAAAACATTCGATGACTCCAGGTTCGCAAATGTGAGAACTTTCATTTTAGTAATTTGGGCATGTTTGTGGTGAGGACTCTTAGCTGGACAAAACGAGATATCTGATGCTGTCAACTGGATGATTGAGCTAAAGATAGACTGACTGGTTTGGCTGATTAATCTGCACCGATAGCTGATCTGTTGGCTAGTATTAAGGCTTCTAAATGACTGACTTTGAGGGAAAATAATATGTTAAAAGATGAAAATGGCTCCCATCTTTTACTTAGATGTTCAGTTCAACAGTCAGCCAGTGAAAGACAAACAATGACAGATTAATTTCAGTCATGCATGATACATTTTCAGTGTGAACATTTTTTGTTGTTGTTGGAAGATGTCGGCTGGTTAATCAGATATCAGGTTTTTCTTGTCCCAAACTACCAATATTATACTGGCCTTTAAAAATCCACCATCAGTCGACCTTTATTTTGGACATTTTCTTCTTCCAGATTTCATTTCTTTTCTTTTCTTTTCTTTTTAACTCTTCGGGTGTGTCGAACAGTAAGATCCAGACGACGGTCCCACCTCACCTGTGTGGTTGGAGTTGTCCAGTTGGCTCAGCAGCTTCACAACACCCGGAGACTCTGCCTCTGGAGTCTCAAAGGTCCCCTCTGAGTCTGAACTGTAGACACAGGGAGAGAAGCAAAAGATTTGTTTTAGTTTTGTGAGTGATTATGAAAGAAGTTAATAAAAA
>JAPQRN010000027.1:18364380-18374984 GCA_037367275.1 Coranthus polyacanthus | reverse complement strand
TGAAAAGCATTTGGCATCATATCTGGAACTGGAGGAAGATGTGCTGGGACTAATAACTATCACCTATAAAACAGCAACAACTATTCTCAAGTGATTTAGCGCATGTGAGAAAATCAAACCCCATTGCTTGGTTTAATGTTACAAGAATGCTTCACAAACAAAGTCTGCTGTGTTTAAGAACAAAGAGGCAGTGATGTGTCGTTGAGTGCAACCAACTAGGTGTAACTGCAATAAATAGCTGCAAAATGATGTTCAGCGCACATAAAACATTTACTGCGGTGCTTATTTATTCTTTACGTTACACGAAAACAGGGGAACTAGAGTTCAAAACAGCTCAAAATAAACCGTTTCTTTTAAAGGGAAGTCTGAGGAGGGAGAAGAGAGGAAGCAAAGCCTGAGCTCTCCAAGGCCACCTGCATCCTTTGCCTCTTAATAGGCACAGAAACACACACAAACACACAAACACACAAACACACACACACAGTCTTTAGGTCTGCTGTGTCAGCTGCCTAGACACCGCGCTCGAATTTATTTCCAAACTGTGGAGAGACAAAAAGGAACGGGAGGGAGAGAGGCAGGGAGAGTGAGAGTTTGTGTGTGTTTGTGTGTGTTGTGTGTACCCGTTCCCAGCCACTTGAACGCACATCAAAACGTCCGCACTCTAATGAAAAACAGCACAAGCTCACAGAGCCAGCACCCGACCGCGCTCCATCTCTGACACCGGTTCACACAAACACATCCACAAGCTCTATACAGCAACACCACAGAGCTAATCCTAATCTACATACCCACCCCACCCCAGACACACACACACACACTATGAACCACATCCCAGTGATGGCCCCAACGGCTGCAATCTTGGATGGTTACTTAGAAACTAGACATTGACAGAAAAAAATGTCAAAAGCTTTGGAAACTATGCCCCCCCCCCCTTCCCCCAACTTTCATCAACTGTTCCCAAACTGCCACACTTTGTCTTCTCCTTCCACACACACTCACATAAAAAAAAACAGGCCTAGACAGTCAGATCTTCTGTGTTTGGTCTCAAGATGGGGCAAACACAGAAGTTTGAGTGTCTGTATTTTGACTAAGGGTCTGTTTTTAGCATCGTGACCTTATACCATTGGGATCCACAGAGTAGGAAAGAATCTGAGATTAAACCACAGCACCAATCAGTGTGACCGTGTTTGTATATTCACCACCTGTCAGTATGACTCAGGGGAATCAGCTCTCATCGCGCAAACACCCACACGGACACATAATCAGTCTTCAACAGGGCCAATCAAAAATGAGAAAAACAACTTCCTTTCTTGTCTTACATCCTGTAGAGCAGCTCCCTCCTCTTTCAGACACATAAACACATCTGTGGCCTAGCCCTCTTACTTGTCCTCTCTCTCATCCTTGGCTGTGGTCTGCCCCTCTTCCGTCGCTCCTCCAGTCACTGCTGACCAGGTCCATTTGGCCCACTGGACCGGAGACAACCAGGACATCCCTGCAACACGTTGCGTCCTAAACCGGCTGCCACCTCTGACGTCTAACAGTAAACTTCTTCTTCCTTCGGATCAGCTTTGGCGGCTGTCAGTCAGACCGGCAATCCAGTGATCTTCCACAGTCAGGCTTTCGACTTTCGAGAAAGGGCGCTGCCGAGAAGAAGGCGCCGATTTATCTCCTTTAAGTGTCAGCTTCTGCTCTGCTTGTTTTCTATCCGGCTTGCTCACTTCCTCCCTACGCTCAGCTCTCCAATCCTGCTGCTCTTCTGCGCTGAAAACGTGCCTCACACTGCTGCTGTTTCTGTTGCTGCTTTGCTCTCCTCGGCACTGACTCACACAGTGCAGATTACTGGAGCATCAGCAGTCACTCCTCTCTCTCCGCTCCCCTCCCTCTCTCTGCTCTCCGTCTGGCTGGACGATCAGCTGGTTAACAGACATGGGCTCCCTCCCACTGCTCGCCCTGCTCCCGTTTGTTTGCTAACTCTGCTCGGTTTCAGGAGTTTGCCTCTCCCCTCCCAGATTCTTTCAAGGTTTTTCTATTGTGAGTGAGGGGAGAGGAGAGGTTGTGCTTCCTGTTTAACGGCCTGGTTACTCTGGGACAGACAGACTACGAGACAATTAGTGTCTTTAAGGAACAGGAAGGAGGTTAAAAGAGAGCAGGGGCAGAAAAGGAGGAAATGTGGAGAACAATGTGTTTCGTAAAGAGGGGGATTTGAACCTGAAATCACGCTTATATTGCAGGGTTTTCCTTGGGTTTGTGAAGCTTAGGGGCTGTGGTGGCTTTATTGATGCTATTTGACTAAAACTGCATTTTTGCACAATTTTGGAAAAGTGGATGAAGTCAACATGCAACTCCAACTTTGTGAATAACAGATGACTCCCAGTTTTAACTTTTAAAAATGCAGACAAAAATATTCTCTGTTCAGGTTTCTTTTCTTTCCAGAGAGAAATCCCAGCAGAGAGTTTTTCTGTTCTTCAGCTTAGGTGCTGTGGAAAAACGCTAAAGAAAACCCTGTACTGTATCCTTATTTCAGCGCCTTCCAATAGTGTAACAGATAACTATAAAGTTTAGTGCACATTTCAACAGTTTTCTATGTTTATTCAATTCTTTATGACCATAGCTGCTTTGCCAAATGTTGCTTAGTTTTATTAAAGGGCAGGACTGAGGGATTTTTTTATGTTGTCTGAGCCGCTGTGATTGTACCGACATGAAAAGGCGGCCTACTGTAATTTAAAAAGATCATTTCAATGTAATTCGAGCCTTTAATGATTTGTTTACATGGCAGCTCACATCTGAGACAGCGGACAACTGAGACTGCAACAAAGAACTTGACTTTGTTTGCCCTGGATAAGAGGACAAAAGCTGACAAAGACAAGTCAATATGTGTCCTACAATGACAGATAAAATCTGAACTGTAGGTTCAGCAGTTAGTGCCATGATGTATGACCAAACCTACTGAGGACTCTTTTGTTCACAGAAAATATCCAGGCCAGACAGCAGACAAATCAATACAGCAAACCTAGATTCAACAGTAATGGTGCAGCTATGAGAGTGACAGAAAAGTCATGTGGATGAGCGTTCTCATCCCACTTCCACTCACACATGTTCACACAAATGCCTCACAGGCTGTTCGTGCATGATTATATAACTCTAAGCTCAGGCTTTCACATTTATACATCTCTCTCTCTCTCTCATTCCCTCGTGCACACACAGGCATAGAGTATCTAGGCCAGCTGAGATGTGCTCTTTGAAAAATCATGGCCCATGACTAATTTAATAACAGGAAGAAGGTTCAAACGCATTAAAAAAGGTGAACCGGGAAAGACATAAGAAGGACCCGAGATGGATTTTTTTTCTCCTTTTTTATTTGCACTTGGAGTTTCCTTTTACTGCCGTTTACTGGTCGCACATGAAAGGAAAGACAGAAGCTCGGCCACTGATCGGACTCAGCTGTGTTTGTGAGAATGAATACACAAACAGTCTCGCAAAATAATGCCACACACCGCTGAGCACCGAGAAAGAGGCCCTGTTTATTCTGTGATAGCTGGACAGAAAAGTGGAGCAAATTAGAGGCATGACAGACGATTCAACCAGAGGAGCAAGTGAAGGCGAGATAGCTGACAATGAAGATGAAAAGAAATGTAGACAAAGGAAAGTTTGTGGCAGGACTGGAACTTAGGCTCCGCAATAAGGAAAAAAAACCTCAGTGTCATGGGCAATGCACCATTTTCATAATTTCTTTCGGCCTACATGAATTCAAGACAAGACTTCTTTATCCAAATTCTAAGCTGTATATGTTAAGTATCTACAAACCTCTTGCAAAGGTGTCAGTGTTCACTATTTGTTAGACTGGGTGATATGGACAGAAAAATTATGTCTTGATATATTTTGCCTGAATGGTGATATAGAATAAATGTCTGTTTCTGAAGTGGGTCAAAATTTTCAGTTGTAAGCGAAAGCCATTTAAAAAAAAAAAAAAAAACACCACAAAAAATGTCAGAAAACACATCACACAAACTCCTGCAGGTTAAAGTGGACTGGCACAATACACTCACTAGCCAGTAACATTAATGGCAAAAACAACTTATAAAATACAACAAACTACTGTATTTACCCTGGTACTCGAACTATTCAAAATGAATGCATGTCTATGAGAGGAAGAGAGTCATAGGAGAAAGCAAGAGAAACAAAACGCTATTATGTGATTCTGTAAAAAAAAACAACAATATTTGCAATATAGTCGTTTACTACATCCCGCCATATAGATCAAGCCACGAAACATCGATATTCAATATCCTGTCAAGTGTCACTGGAAACTCAAATGTACTTTTGTGCTTCTTTAACATTCCTCACAGGTTGCTTTCTGTCGTTATCTATTAATCTTATCAGTTAAGACAGCTGACAAGACAAACCTGCCCGTCTTGCAGAGGATACGAACTGCCTGAAGCTACTCAGGCATGTTTACTTTTGCAGAAGGAAAAGAGAGAAAAGAAGCAGCTCTTACATAATACCTTCAACCCACAAATAGCTCCCAGGAAACCAATGGCAAAACGTACACAGTATATGTTATAAACAGGTGCCATTGGAACACACAGACCGATGGCGCAGGAATAGACACATTCCCCAACTCGTGCACAACCAGGGCTATTATATGTGTATGCAGTTGGTTAACTCTCCAAGAATACACATCCTTAATCATCAATTACATTTTGACTGATAGCAGCATGTGCGGTTACGAGCTAAGAATAACTTGGTGAAGATAAAACATGTCTGTAAGCCACAACAGAGGTGATGTGATACTTCGCGAGGTACAGAGGGAATTAGAGAAGCTTCTCAACTGTCACAGATTGTTTATTTTTGTTCTCAATCCGCTGCATGGCGACAGAAGCTCAGCCTACCTGACATTTTGCCTAACCTCATCTTCAGGCCAACATCAAATCAATCAATTAATGACCAAGTCTCATTTTAATTTGTGAAAACACGCTGTCCTCAAACAACGAATGCCTGGCACAAGACAAACGTGTATGGAATGAAAATGAAGAGTTTTAAATTCAACTGGCTTCAAATCTGCTGAGCGCCTTTTCCTTCTCCACACTCAGGCCAAAACGTTACTTTCCACATGAACACACTCAGCTTGACATTTGTTGACAATATCAAAGTCCCGAAGACCGTAAACCATTGTGATTTTTAACCGTCCTCGATGTTACAAATGTAACATTTTTGGTCACATCACTGGAAAGTACAGCAAATTATCATGTTGTTTTTTTCTGTCTGACATTTCCAAATAGCAGGATATAATTGCAGCTTCCACAGGGCGCTCTGAATTACTTGTTTAAATGACTTGTGCTGTAGTCTTCTTTCAAATTAGAGGTTACTTTCAAAACGCTGTATGGATATGTTTGTTTTCAAACTGAAAACTTGCGATGTAAGTACTGGGTACATGTCCAAACTTAAACTGCAATGAGTTAAACACGACAGTCGAAGTTACACTATTTTTTCTGAGCACAATGCACATCAGACTGAATTCTTTGTTGCCAGCAAATTGTAATCTAAAAGATCGTTGTTTGTCTTCAATCTAATAAGACCCTTAGTGATAAAAACAATAAGATAGCCTTTGATGGTGACTTCTCAGATTTCTGCTATATTTGAATTTTTATTCCAAACAAATTGCTATTGCTATATCTATAAATATAAGCTATCGACCTTTATGGATGTTCAGCTGAGATTTAAGCGGTGTGATTTCAACAGAGATCAATCCAACTGATATTTACAACATTAAAACGTTGTGGTAATGAACCACATTGCTGAATCATGTTAGTTAGCTCGCTCTGTGCTATGGCACCATCTAGTGGTCATTGTGTAAACCTCACGCAATTACTCCATGTAAATACAGGATATGTAACAGCAGAATTTAGAAGTGAAATATGAAAAAAAAGACTAAAGACGAGGAAGGTCAGGTAGGAGTAAAAAACACCGAGTTAGTTCACCATGGCAACCATTTGGAAAGGGGTGAAAATGTGTATTACATTTTAAAATAGCACAACACGAAACACAACACAGACAACAGAAAAACACACAGGCAGAAAAGAAAACAGCACGACAGATTATATTCTCTTGTTGATTTGTTTTTGCAGTTTAGCTCACTACAGCGGCCTCGCAGATGAGACATGAAGGTGAAATATGCAGCGAGTCTTTGATGTTTATTTGGGAAGCGCTGCTATGTTCACATCCCTGTTATGCCGACATCTTTAAAACGAGACCCACTTAGCTGCAGCGAGACGAGAGGAACGCTCGCCACGCGTTAAAGTGTAGGCCACAAACTGAACTGACAGAGGAGGGATAAAACTAAAAGAGAAAGAAGAGGAGAGAGAGAGGAGGGGTGTAGCAGAGAGGAGTCACATACAGGCACCAACTGAGCTATTGTTCATGACTACATCAGCCACACCAGAGCACACAACTCCCAGAGAACAATGTATGTTCACTGTACACACATACGCAGACAGACACGTCCACCAACTGTTGTACTCAATAGTCTTCCATCTAGTTCATTTTTCTTCTGAATTCAAAAACATCCTTATACTAAAGAATACCGCAGTACATCCATTGCATCAGTGTTTCCCAAATTGCTTCTGGGGGCCTGCTTTTAAAAATGACAATCCATCGCAACCCAGTTCACAACAGGCCTTTGTGAGTTGTGAGAAGAGCAAATTTGTGCATTAAAGGCATATTCCATTACCATTTGTACTTCCTTTTTGCGTCACCTTAGAATTATTTTGAAAAGGCAAACCCACCCACTTTGAAGAGATATACGTTTGCTAAATCGCAGTTACGTTTCAAGCGCAAGTTTATGGTAGAAGGCTACCTTATTGTTTTTATTTCCTCTCATCAGTAAAATATTATATACATTTTTATAAATACTGTAAATAAATACATAAGTCCATTCTTGTTGTTGAAATGTATTTGGTCAGCCAAGTAATTGAATTAATAGTTCAAATAAAGAGGTTATTATATCCTCCAGAACAGTATTATGCGCGGGATTTTAACCTTTTTTAAAGCAGTGTTCAGCAGTGAGTTTAATTTTTATTCTACAAACCTTTTAACAAAAGGAGGCCTTTGAATAATTCATCTTCGCTTTGTGTGACCGTGCATACGCATCTCCCTCTAAGATGAGAAAAGAGTTTGAGTTGGCCCACGATTTCTACCGCTGCAGCAAGAAACAGGCTCCGAATGCAGGTCAGCATCTTTCCAAATGAGTGACTGTCTGCGATGTTCAGGGCTTTTTGGGAAGAGGAAGTCGACTGCACATCCGTGACTGTCCCAGTTTAGACGTATGGATGATTAAGCTAACTAAAATTAGACCAGAAGCTGAAAGCCGCATTCCCACGGTGCTGCTCGACCCCCCCATTTAAACCACAGGAAGACCCCAACCCCCACCTGACCTCACCAAAGACACACAGATGACTACAGTATGCTTGTGCAGTAGAAGATAGAAGGTAGAAGAGTTCGACTTTGTAAAGCACTTGAAAAAATATTATTGCAGCTTGGCTGTGTGTGTCACTCTCTACTATCTCCAAAAGCAACATCTGCTTCAGTATTCCGCAGAAATGCTCCTCATATGAGAAACCGCGGCTCCCTACGACTTGTATCACTGAACAAACACTGCTATGTTTAAAAGAATACAGACTGGATAAAAAGGACACGGCAAATACATTTCATGTTCGTCAAGAGAAAGCGATCTGCTAAAAAGGGCTTTGAGAAGCTTTTAAATATGGAGGGGTGGGGGGGCTCACTGGGATCCTGGAAGGACAAAGTGAAAGGATTTACTCTGTGTTACAAAGGATTAGAGATAAAAGAAGTGGGAGACATGACGCTTAAGTGCTTTGAGCACAAATGCCTCGGCAACAGCATCTTCCAAAGAGAGGGCTGTAGACAGCACCCCGCACTTTGAGGATGTTGAACACAGAAATAAACCGTACAGCTTGTATAATTTAAATACTCCAGAATTAAGGCCACAGCTGCATAATTAATTGCCTGCAGCAGAACAATGACGTTAGATCTTCTACTGTTTTAACTGTGAAATTCTGTTCTTGCCATGTCAAAGGCTTGGCCAGTTTTAATTTCAGGAGCATGACCTGATCAGCTCATGGTCATTACATTAGCCTCCCTGCTTAGGTCATCTGCTGTAACACTCATTTCCTGTCTCTTCTGTTTCTCGGTCGATTTGACTATTCAAACTAGAAGAGCAGGAGCGTCTGTGTGCAATGTCATCGGAAGCTGATTTGCTTTCAATCCAACAGGGAAAGTCCTGACTCTATAGGAAGCATCGATGTCTGCACACTGCGTTCCAGCTCGTCTTTCACTCCTGTTCGCTCGTCCCTGACCTGCTACCACCAAGTTCATCAACACGAGACGGCAAAATCTCATGTATGAAAGCTACAGCGATCAGCTGTCCTGTCCTTGACCAGCAGCAGAAATATCTGTCAGTGCAAGTTTCCCTTCCTTATCAAGCACGGGCACAAACACTGGAATCAAACAATGAAGGATGATGTTTTGGTCTTACATGCTGCTCTTCTTGCGAGGAGAGCTGATGGAGCCCTTCCTGTGCTGGCTCAGGGAGCCCCCCATGGCAACAGCTGTTTGGATTTATCCCAGATGCTCGGCAGTCTATGTCGTTTTCCCTCCCAGGTTCACCTCTGCTTCTCTTCCAGAGCCCGTCACTGTGCCGCTTCTCATGACTTGGCGTCTTATTATCTAACCATCCTCGCCTCTGCTCCCCGGTCTTTATTCTTTGACCCTTTCTGTTGCTGATGTGCAGTGTGTGAAAGCTCAGGAGTACTACTGATCACGCACGAATAGCTCTGCTGACAGTCCCGCCTCCTCGCTCTACTGCTCCTCATCCTCCATCATCTCTCTCTCTCTCTCTCTCCCTCTTTTACAGGCAGAGTACAGTCACTTGTTAGAGACTGCACAGCCTTCAGAAGGAGGCGGAGGGTGGTATGCGTGTGAGAGGGTTGTTTAAAGACCACAGCCTCTAAAGAGTTGGTAGGGGGTTTATTGGGAGTGAGTGTGTCAGTGTGTCATGGGGGTATCTGGCAGGGGTGAGGGCATTGTTCCAGAGAGAAAGAGTCTCATCTATTGTTAGTCAGCTGAATACTAAATCTGAAAGTGAGGGGGAGGGAGACAAGACGGAAGGGGTTAGTGGAGGGAGAGTTGGCGGCGGAAAACACAGCCCCACTTGTTGTGTCACATTCCCATTACCTGCTGTGACTAGAGCCCACCCTTTGCAACCCAGCCCCTAAGAGTCGACACGATAACACACACTGTAGGAGCTCACTGTTTGCACCGATTCATTTACGTGGCTGATGGGTTACATTTTGACCTCCTGCCCTGAAAGCAAATTTTATCCTTGAAAGGAATTTGCGACAAATCACAATCAGCTCAAGCATTGAAAGCGGCGACACAGAAGGTTTTATTAAGGCTGAGCAAGAAAAAAACTGTTAGTGTAAGAAACTAAATCACACTGGAAACAATACGCAGTATGATTAACAGACTAGTTAGTTGGGGATAGTAATGATTAGAAACTCGTACCTTGAAATAGCCTGGCCAGTCTTTTTATTGAGTCTCTCTTGGCAACATGAGGACTACACCAGGACCAGAACCAGGACCAGCACCAGAACCAGAACCAGGACCAGCACCAGGACCAGGACCAGTGGGTAGGCTCTGGTCAGGACAGGACTGCCTTTGAGGAAAACCCGCATAACTTCGTCCCACTGAGATGAATCACATGATATCCACTATGGAGGTCCTCATTAACGAATGACTTGACTGCATTTCAAACACAGTGGGGAAAACCACAAACACACACACACAAAAACACACCACACACAGCGCACAAAAAAACCAAGCAACGCTGTAACACAAGTAAGTAACGCAAACTCATGCACATGTCACCGTTTTTTGTACTTTCTATGCGTTAATGTTTACGGAAGCACAGATTACAGTGGACGCACGTACACAGCAGTGCGGCTTTGCAGAACAAACTGAATCCGAAATGAGTTGTTTTATGTTTTAGAACAACTTGCCGCATGTCTGTTGTCCACTTGAGGAGAAATTCAGGTGCGACATGTGATGCTGCGTTTAGCACCCAGAGCTGCGCATGCGCAAGTCAAATGCAGTTTGGGAAATGTCAGAAGTGTGACCGAGATTGGTATATTTTTAATTTATAGGATTTAAAATGAGGGACACAATGTACCGATTAGTACACAAAACAAAACAAAAACATGGTTATTTTTTTTTTTTGTTCCTGCTGAATAAGCTCCAATAAACTGAAGAACACAAGGCTGGTTAATATTTTATTATGGCACACACGTTACCATATTTTATATTCAGGTTAGGGAGCATTTTTTGGTACGTGTCAACATACATGGAGTACAAAAACAGTGGTTTTCTTGAGGAGTAGGAAAGAGGTGTTAGAGACCATACAGTTGTCTTTTAGTGTGTGTGTGTAAACACTAAAAATGACACGAACAGTGGACGTGGCAAAACCCAGCAAAACACTTCAGCTTCATTTAGGGTTCAGTGCATTTCTAGAAGAAAGAAAAAGGAATTAACCC
>JAPQRN010000027.1:18336065-18364280 GCA_037367275.1 Coranthus polyacanthus | reverse complement strand
TCTTTACCCTCTGTCATGTGACCACCTTCAAAGACCTTGTTTACGATGTTATTCATAACATTCTAAACATCAAACATTTTCTCACACTATACGCCTCGTACCTGCACATCAAGGGGGCGGGACTAAAGAGATAAAAGACATAAAGACATGTGACCCATGTTTGACCCAAAGTAAACCAGAGTATCTCAAAAGTCAAGACGACACAAGGGTTAAGATGTAACAGCTCTTCTAACTCTACTTTCTTTTTTATCCCTCCGTTAATCCACCAGAGAACAGTCATTGGTGAAGTTTTCATTCGCTCCACCAAGAGAGCATTCAGCAGTTTCCTTCAGGTACTTAATAGTATTTTGCTCTATGCTTTTATGTTCATTTTTATGCATCCTCCATACATGATTTCACAAGGCGAGGTGTGAAATTCCAAGAGGAATGTACTCTAACCTGCGGTGATTTCTCTGCAGGGTGTGGATGTGCCAAGTCTCTCTGCAGCTGTCAGTCACTTCCTCTGCTGCCTATTGGTTCCCCACTTCGCTCCCACTAATATCGGAGAGGACACTAAGAAGAAGTCGAGGCGGCGCGGCCGAGGGGCTGGGAGCTCTGAAAGCACACCGTGGAGCACCCTCACTGGGGCCGAGCTGTGGAACCTGGTCTGCCACGATGCTGCTGAAACATATAACATCTCTGACGTCCTCGGGTGAGGACACAGCCTTTGATTGTTCTTTTGTCATGTTTGTTAGTTAAGCAATAACTCAAGTGTCATTGTCTTCTGTTGTAGTTCTGGCCCAAACCACCTGGTGGATCACTACGGGCTCCAAAAGCTCTCCTTGCTTAGAGAGTTCTGTTTAAAGACCGGAGTTCAGGTAAGATCTGATAAATGTTCTCAGTCCAAAACACCTTGGGTATTATCAACAGTGTTGGAAAGGTTACTTTTGAAATGTAATAGGTTGCAGAGTATAGTTATCTTGATGGAAATGTAATAAGTTATGCAACTATTTTAATTACTTCATCAAAGTCATGCATCTTATTACATTTGATTACTTTTTATTATTTTCTGTCAAATGCTTTAAACTGGCCAATAAAGTTGAAAAAACATGAATTGACGTAAATCAGGCAGTGTAAACCTGATTACTGTTCTTCATTAGTTCTTCATTATTGAATTAAAATTGTAATTTAATTTTAAAGCACAAACACCAAAACAAATCACAAGAATAGATTAGTGTAACACCTTTGTAATCACCAACATTTTCATTAATAACGGATTATAGCCACTTTTATTTTGCAATTTAATTGCATAACACTGTTAAATCCTCCCCAACCCTGGTTATGGACATGTTAAGGTAGTCACACAAGTACCTGAAACACAAATATATTAGAAATGTCTGAGTCATGGTTGCTCGTGAAAATTACTGTATGATAAGAAAAATCATCCACACATGATGTATTTTGATGTACACATTTGTATGTTTTTTTACTTCTACATTTACACCAGTTGAGACTGAGAGACTACGTCCTGGACAACCAAAGTAAAGCCCCCATTGGTCCTGATGACATCCTTAACATCTTCCCTGTTGTCAAGCACATCAACATGCCAATTGTGGACGCTTCAAAAGCATATCATGCTGCACAAAACTCCATTCAGAAAGGTGGGCCCCTTTTATGTTGAAATGATTCAGTGATTTGTAATCAATGTTCAATGTATGTTTTTTTTTTTTTTTAAATGTATTGAAAAATATCTTCTAAATGATTCCAATTGCAGGCATGATGGATCAGGCCCATGAACATCTGAAAGAAGCTGTCTACCTGTTTGGCAGAGCGTGCGATGACCTTCACCCTGACGCCTGTCACTCCTACAGCCTGATGGCCAGAGTGGCCTTCTTGCAGGGAAAAGCAGCAGAGGTAGCAACTCTCATAACAGCTACTCTATAGGTTGAAGGTTTCACTGTTTTGTGGCAGCAGAGAGTAATTCTCCTCTGTTCCCTAGGCTCGCAGTGTGCAGCTGAAGGCAGTGGTCATCAGTGAAAGAGTGCTTGGTTTTGACCATCCAAACACTATCCAGCAATATGTGAGTATTACTACACACTTATATAGAGTCTACACTGTGGATACATTGTGATAATTGTCAAATTCATGTATATATAGGTCCTTCTGGCTGTGTATATGTATGCTGGAGGAGAGACGGCCCTGGCCCATAAGTGTCTGCTCAGAGCTCGTCTGCTAATGCTAACAGTCCACGGAGAAGACCATCCCTACACTGCCACGCTGGATGTGGGTTACAACACGTTATTAATCCCCTCGACCTAAATTGGACATTTGAAAATATCAATATAAACAATGTGTTTTTAAACTTTTTGTAAGTGTCATTCCTCTGGTTGTTTTCTTGCAGAGTTGTCTTGGGCTGGTAGTTACAGGAAATCAAGCAGAGCAGTTCCTTAAAAATGCACTCAGACTCAGCACCTCCTTCTTTGGCCCCGCAGCGCTACATACCGCTCTCAAGTAAGATGTTATCAGTGGTGAACTGACTATCAAGTGTTCAGATCCTTTACTTAAGTAAAAGCACTAATATCACGCTGTCAAAGTCAAAGTATGTAAGTATTGTCAGCAAAATGTCCTGAAAGTATGAAAGTCAGAGTAGTCATTGGGCTGTAAAATAGTCGCTTTCAGTGTTTTTACTATGTATATATGATGTTTTTGGATTCATATTACTGAGGCATTACTGCTGTATTTTACTGCTGTAGATGTTATAGGTTGAGCTCATTTTAACTACTTCATATAGTTGAGTAATTTAAGCTACAGCAACGCATCATATTCTATAAGATCATCGTATGTTTGTAGCATCGCTGTGAGAACCACGTATTTCTAAAGTCAACTTTTCATGAACTCCGAAAAACAGGCCTGTTTTCAGCTTTGTATTTTCCTGCTAATCTGAGAGGTTTACAGCTAAAACTGTCACACAAATCTAGAGGAGTTAAGAAGTCAAATATTTGCCGCTGAGATGTAGTGGAGTAGAAGTACAAAGTGGGATAAAATGGAAATATTCACGTCAAGTACCTTGGATCCCATTTTAGGCTGATCCACTGATATGTTGTAGAAAGTTTTCAGCAGAGATCTGTCTGATCATTTTTGCCCTGTTTTCTTGTATTTGCAGCCAGCACCTGATGGCCCAGTGGATGTGCAGTAAAGGCGACTACAGAAGTGCTATGGCCCACGAGAAAGAGGCCCTCGTTGCGTTCACCTTCATGGTCAGTCTGTCTTTGTGAGAGAGAGAAAAAGGGGCGTTTTGGCTCTGTATGTCTTCACTCATACTTATTTTCTGTTCAGTTCGGTGAGGATCACCCTCAGACACGCTGCAGCACAGAGTTTCTGTCCAACATAACCAAGCAAGCGGTGCGAGTGGAGCGCTCTCTCAGACAAGCCGGAGCTGAGTGCTCTGAGCAATCAGTTGAGGTACACTCATGTTCAGTCGGGAACAATTAGCCACTTTGAATTTCAACAAAACGTTTGTTAACCTTCTGGCTTCTCTGTCCTCAGTGTCTAACTCCCACATCAGACACCATTTTGGAGCAGATGGTTCTGGTCACAGGGATCAAAAAGATTGTAAAGAGGTAAACATTCAATGTACAATTTCTGAAAACGTGGCTTAACATTAACATTTGTTGAAGCAATGGATTGACTGAATTTCACCTTCTTGAAATACCTATTATATCTTCTTATTGCATTTCTTCATAATGAAAACTATCAAAAAAGTCAATTACTGAAAGTTACATTTCTAACCGTACCTAGAGAATCATCATCATCATAAATACACATTTCTGGCAACTTGTGTTTTATTGTGTTTTTTTAGTGACCGGTTCCAGGAGTATAAGCAGAAACACATGGAACTAAAAGCAGCGGTGAAAAAAGAGCTGCTCGAAAAACTAAAGAACGAGCTCGTCACTTCAGAGCTTTTGAGCGGAGAAGAGAAAAGCAGAGATCAAGAAACAGGATGTGGGAAGGAAGCGGAGGATGGAGGAAACACAGCAGTCAGTGAGAGCCAAGAGGAACAGCCAGCGGAGGAGATGCCGGTGGAAAGTACGGCAAATGGTCACGAGGTGGATCCAGCTGAAAATAAACCACACGAGGAGAAAACAGAAGCAGGAGCAGGAGACAGTGAGCAGAGTGATACAGGAGCATCAAATGCTCAGATAGTGGCGAACGGGGAGGCACAGATGAAGTCAGAGTCAGATGATAATGATGAAATAAACGGAACCACACAGATCACAACCAGCCCATCAGTCCTCAAGAGTAAGACTACTTGGGCAGATATTGTTTCGAAGCCTGTTATGGCCAACGGACAAACAACACAAACCAAAGACACAGCAGTCAATGGAGCAGCAGATGCCACTGCCAATGGAGAAGCCGAAGAGTAAAAACATGTCTAACAGAAAAAACAGTGTTGTAATCACCCTTTCACTGCTGTAAGATTAACATCTCCTAGGATTATCAATGTGATAACATTCAAAGACCATGAAGCAGAAAACAGGATAGAGGAGTAAGAGCAGAAGTATTACTTTGTATTGAAGACACTATTACTGTTGCTGGGAGAGGGATGTACTTTCAAGTGTTTTTTTTTTTCACCAATAAACTTTCTACTCTGGTTTATCAAAATGAGTATTCATTATTTGACACAATAAATATGCATGTGAACAGATATGAATCTTTTAATCAACAAATTCAGGTGGAATAAAAACTTATTTAAAGTATTTATTATTTTTGCTAGTGCTGACGCATCGCAATATGATGTGCCATAAACACGGCAAAAGACCGCCTGAAGCGCAATGAATAACAAAAACCATTTTACATACACATGTCATGCATTCACATTTCATTTTCATTCAGAGTTCATTGTTTAAAAAAAATGGCTTCTGTCAATCAAAAAAAAAAAAAAATCTGTCCTTTTCTATCTGTCCTTATCTCTCAGTACAATCTCCAAATCAGGGCAGTGCTGGTACTGTGGTTCAGGCGGTTCTGCCCAAGTGGATTGTGGGAGTTCGTTGAGGATACCGGAGGGGAAGGTGATGACAGCTGTGTCGCTAAAGACATCAATCAGACGAGATGGACAAGGAAGTGGTTTCTCCTCACACACAGCCACAGCCTGACTAATGTATCCGTAGTCCCGCTTCAATTCTCTATCGATCGTCCTGTTGGGACATCAGACAACAGACGTTACCTTATCACACATTGAGCTTATTAAACATCATCTCCAACACAAAGGCCTCACACAAACCTGTCCCTCATGCCATAGAAGCTGTTTCCAACAATGACCATCAAAGGTAGACACAGTGTGCTCCAGTTCCTCCACAGCAGGTTGTTGTAGAGGGCTTTCCCACAATGCATCAGGTAAAAAAATGTGGGCTTAGTCACCAGACGCTTTCCCTCCTGCACAACAAAAAACAGTAAACAAAATACCACTCATACCACAGCTTTTTCCAGGCCATATTCAAACACACACTGTTTGTTATTTGAAAAAAAAGTCACCTCATTTTCAGTGATTACAGTCAGACCCATTTCTCTCAAAACATCCTTCTCTCCAGATGAGAATGCTGGATCATAGACAGAGCAGTCCTTCAGTGGAATCTAAAGGGAAATTTAGACTGTGTTTAAAATAACAGGATCACATTTAAAGTGTTTTCTTTCTGTTTGAAGGCAGCATCCTCTGACCTGTCCAGCATCCAGCAGCAGCAGCAACATGGCGAGCTGGTACCGAGCCGAGACACAGGAGGAAAAGGAGCCCAGGCCATAACACACACACTGCATCTGTTCTGACATTGTGCCATCTATGCCCTTTTCTAGCTGGTCGGTAGAAACCTCAAAGTCCTCTTTGTTCACTTTTGACAGGGCTGCTGATGCTGAGGCTACTGACAGGTGCTCTGGAGAAAAAAAAAACAAACAAAACAATTCAGCAAAGGTCACTGAGGTGCAAAATAAATCATTCCTCAGCAAAATGGTAGCTCCAGTTTCCCAGCGCACTCACCTTTCCACTTTTGACAGAAGTCCTCACATCTAAGCTCAGATCTACAAAAGGAGGGTGGAAGGAGACTTACTGACCTTTTCAAATTTGTGTGAAAGCATGCGGTTAAAAACATATATCGACTTGAAATGGGAAATATTTGCAGCTGCTACTTGACTGCACTTCTTACACTGTGTCTCTGATTCGTTTCACAGTTTTTCCGACATCCAGCTGCTGCTCCTGGTGGCATCCTGAAGGTAAAGACACCTGAAGTGACCTGGATCTCCGCCCCTGGCCTTTCCGCCGCCGGGCCACCTGCCACTCCTCCCCGGTGTCCGACATTTACACTAATTCATCGGTAGCTTGAGGTCCAATGGCCCATGTAAAAACACACAGATGTGCGATTTGAAAGAAAGTCTCCAACTCCGCAACACGTGGGATTGTTTTGAGTGCAACACACGACTTTGCTCTTCCGGTATCATGTCAATTATTAGTTCTGAGTCAATTTTGTTGTGAATTTACAAACAAACGAATACAGATTAATTTTTGTTGTTGTTGCTCTGGATTTTTTTTTTAATTACCCGTGACTACACGTGTACAAATGGAGATTCTTGCAGGCAGGGAAAACCATTGGCGTAGAAAGTTTGGCACGACACCGGAAGTACTTGTGTTTTCGTTCATGGTACGACGAAGAGGCTAGCTAACATACCTCTGTGTTACCGCCACTGAAGAAATTATGGACTATTGATCTCCGTTTAAGACAATAATATTTCAGGTGAGTGAAGCTGATTTTCTATGTTTTCCCAGCACACGGCTTTTTAAGGTAAAGCGTGCAGTTAGCAATAGTTATCGTTAGCTTTTGCTATTAAGTGTTAGCTAGTTTGCTCTCACGTTGCTTCTATGTATAGATATAACGTTATTTATTTATTTAGCTTAGTGTTAGTTATATCTCCGAGGTATGTTGATGTACGATAACTAGCTAACGAGCTATATAGTGTGGGGTTTAGTTGTTATGAAGAACCTTTCTTCAACAGACAGGCGTATCAGTATTTAACACACCGACAATAAATCCAAGCAGCATACTCAAAATACAATATAGACTAATAACGCAAGAACAATAAGCTTTTTTGTTAAACTAATACAAATAATACGTTGTTAAATATACAACGGGGAAAACCATTCTCTTTTTAAGGAATAATAGAAGATTTTCAAAACATTATTTAAGTGCTACAGAACTCGGAGCATCTTTAAGAAATATACACCTGTGTATATAAATTGTACCCATTATGAACACATGCTTACTGTGTTTGGATGTTTAAGTTCATATTGACAAAACCTAAACGTTTATAGTTGCTTTGTTACAATGACACCAGTATGAATTTAACGTAACAGTTGTGTTGTCTTACAGCGTTACAGAGATGTCCATGTCCCATTTGTATGGGCGGAGAGGAGAGGAGGAGGAGGAAGGTGTGGAGGTGGAGAGTTTTGAAGTGACAGAATGGGATCTGGCTAATGAGTTTAACCCAGACCGCCGCAGATACAGGCAGACCAAGGAACAGGCCACCTATGGCATCTGGGCCGACAGGGACTCAGATGAAGACGAGAGACCCAGCTTTGGAGGCAAGAGGTCAGGAATAACATAAACCTAAAAATGTTTACAGACACACTGATTACTGGTTGTGTCTCACACTGCTGAGCATTTATGGTGTTGCTAAACTTGGACAGTCATTAGTTTTTGTGTGCCCCCCCCCCTTAGATCTAAAGACTACACTGTTCCAGTGAACTTTGTGAGTGCTGGTCTAAGAAAGACAGCAGCTGAGGAGAAACAGCAGCAAAAAGGTGAAGGAGGCTCTGATGACTCTGATGATGATGCTCCAGCAGCACCTCCCCCTCCTCGTGGCGCTGCACCCAAAAAACTCCAGATGGTAAACCTTTTTTTTCCAAGGCTAGTGATTTTTACCTGTTGCAGTGTAATCTGTTATCTTATTGTATGATTTATGGAAAAAAAAATTGCTTTTCCCAGGGCAATTTCCATGGGAACCAGTCCCAAAGGTTTGCAGGTGGGATACAGTCTGGACAAGGCATCGGAAGCTGGGAGAAGCATACAAAGGGGATTGGACAAAAACTTTTGCAGAAAATGGGCTACCAACCAGGAAAAGGCCTGGGCAAAAATGCTCAAGGTGGGTAAGACTTTGCAGAATCTGCTGTTGTCATGTGTTTTGTCTTATAGCAGAAAACTTAAACCCTTTATTGCCACAGGTATTGTAAACCCTATTGAGGCAAAGGTTCGGAAAGGCAAGGGAGCAGTTGGCGCATATGGCAATGAGAGAACCCAGCAGAGTCTTCAGGATTTTCCTGTTGTTGACTCAGATGAAGAGGAAGAAAAGGTATAGTGTATATAAAATATCTTTTGTCTTCTTTATCCATTGGATTTTCTGTTAGAAAAAGATGATAAAGTGGAGTCTTTCTGTTCATGTAGGAGTTTCAGAAGGAGCTGGGCCAGTGGCGTAAGGATACTACAACTTCTGGAGGAAAAAAGAAACCCAAGTACTCTTACAGAACTGTAGATGAGCTAAAGGCTAAAGGGAAACTGGCAGGACGGAGTACAGCAGCATCCGCCGGAGAGTTGGCACAGGTCAAGGTACGTTTAAAAACAGACTCAGGTGAACAGTATTTTGGTCACAGTAAAATTATTTGGACACTTTGCCTTAAATCTTCACATGGTTTAAATTAGAAAGAGAGAAAGAAGTAGGACCTGTGTATCCATTTATTGTAACTCATCTTGTCAACGCAATATTGAACAATGTTATCACACATTGCAAATTTTCTTCATATCATACAGGCTTATTAGGCACTTAACTTAATTATACTGTTACACTTTATAATAAAATATATATAATAATATAAGTCCCTGTGTAATAGCATATTAGTGTCAGTACATGGTTGACTGCCATTTTTGCTTCAGAATCTTATTTAATCCATATCTCTTGACTTTTTAGGTAATTGATATGACTGGAAGAGAACAAAAGGTATATTACAGTTACAGTCAGATGTCCAACAAACACAGCGTTCCAGATGAGGGTCCACCAAGCATGTCCACCCGGGATCAGAAGGGATCTGGCTTTGCTCTCCCTGAGCTGGAACATAACCTACAGCTACTGATAGACCTTACAGAACAGGACATATTACAGGTATGAATGAAAATTCATTTACACAGGGATTACTGATGGCTTCTTTCTGTATCAGCCGATCAAATATTGTTTTGGTTTCTACAACTCTGCAATGTACTGCTCCTTTGGTACCGAGACATATTAACACGCTCTTTTTCTGCCATCTTGCTACTCCTTTTTTGTAGTCTGCCAGGCGTCTTCAGCATGAAAAAGATGTAGTTGTGTCCCTGAACCATGAGTCACGAGCGTTACAAACCAGACTGGACGCAGAGCAAGACTCCATACAGAGAATGGAGGCTGTACTGGCATTAGTGGAGCGTTTTCCATCTGGGGAGATGGCACCAGGGGAGGGACCCACCCTGCAGGTACACATGGAATAGAAAGAGACAAAAATAAAAATTGAATTATCAGGCTGGTCTTGTTTGCCATCATATTCATGTAGAGAATTATTTTTTGTTGGTTTCCACCTTTCTTGTTTAGGAGTGTGCCCGTATCTTTGAGACCTTACAAACTGACTATTATGAAGAATATAAGACCATGGGATTGGCAGACCTGGCTGTAGCTGTTATTCATCCTTTACTCAAAGAGAAACTTCGTTCTTGGGATCCTCTGAAGGTACGCTTTTGTACTTGCTTATTTTGAGGTAACATGATGTCCATATTTGTCCATTTCAGTGTTGATTTTAACTTAATATATTATGTTCTCTTTGATCATTTTAGGACAACTCTTATTGCTTGGAAGACATTGGACAGTGGAGAGCAATCCTTGAATCTCGAAACCTCCACTCCAGTGCCCCAGATTCAAACATGGACCCTTACCACAGGTAATTTTGTATACACAAACTCATTTTGTATTACATGTATATTACATATAACACATATATGTTGGAGTCTCTGCCTGACTGCAGCTTTGTGATGTTTGTCATTCAGGCTGTTGTGGGAAGTTTGGATCCCAGTGATGCGGTCCTGTGTGTCAGGCTGGCAGCCCCGCATTGTTGGGCCAATGGTGGACTGTGTGGATATTTGGGCTCCCCTTCTTCCCGTGTGGATCCTGGATCACCTGCTGGAGCAGCTGATTTTACCTCGCCTGCAGCGAGAGGTGACCCCCAACCCCATGTTTTAGATCGTTTCATATAACTTATTACGGAAAAATTGCAGATTTTTGAAAGGCTTTTTAACCAGTTGCATACTTTTTTTAACTAAAGAACAAGCAATTAAAAGTAAGTATTATTCATCTGAAGCTTGTCTTTTATGTTTCCTGTTTATTAGGTAGATAACTGGAACCCTTTAACGGACACAGTGCCCATCCACTCCTGGATCCACCCTTGGCTGCCTCTGCTTCAATCACGTCTAGAGCCACTGTACCCGCCCATCAGGAGCAAACTGTCCAACGCCTTACAGCGGTGGCATCCAAGTGACGCCTCAGCCCGCCTCATTCTGCAGCCATGGAAAGATGTTTTCACACCAGGAGCATGGGAGGCCTTCATGGTGAAAAACATAATCCCTAAACTAGGTACGCCTTTTTTTTACACTTTACTCTGTTTTAATGTTCTTCAGACAGGAATTTGGTCCACATAAACTCTCTAAGTAATGTATTTATTGTGTCTTACTTTTTTCTATTTTCATCTTCATATGATGGTCTCTGCTTCCCTTCAGCTTTGTGTCTCGAAGAGCTGGTTATCAACCCTCACCAGCAGCAGATGGAGCCATTTCACTGGGTGATGGACTGGGAGGGCATGCTGTCGCCCTCCAGCCTTGTGTCCCTGCTAGACAAAAACTTTTTTCCAAAGTGGTTGCAGGTCAGTGAATATACTTGTAGATGGACCTAGCCATAGTTTATTGATGTATATATTTAACTTGAATTTGATTACTTTGTTTTGTTTTTTAATATAGGTCTTGTGTTCATGGCTGAGCAACAGTCCTAACTATGAGGAAATCACAAAATGGTATCTGGGTTGGAAGAACATGTTTAGTGATGTCTTGTTGGCACAACCGCTTATTAAAGAGAAATTTAATGAAGCTTTGGACATCATGAACCGTGCAGTATCTTCAGGCATGGGTTAGTATTACAGTCACAAGAGAGAAATGATACACACTACCGTATTAACTTCACATCACAGTGTCCGTAAAAATCAAGATATGCCTCAAGATCATCATGAATTCATTCCTACGTTTTTATTTACCAGACCAAAATGTAAAACCACTCCGTTTTTTCTTTTATCCACAGGTGGGTATATGCAACCTGGTGCAAGGGAGAATATTGCGTATCTCACACAGACAGAGAGACGAAAGGACTTCCAGTATGAAGCAATGCAGGAGCGCAGGGATGCAGAGAGTGTGGCTCACAGGGGCGTCAGCGCTGGTGTACCAACTAACTTTAAAGATCTAATCCAGACCAAGGCAGAAGAGAACAACATCGTGTTCATGCCCCTAGTAGCCAAACGGCATGAGGGCAAACAGCTGTACACATTTGGGCGTATTGTCATCTACATAGACAGAGGAGTTGTGTTTGTGCAAGGAGAGAAGACGTGGGTGCCCACATCTTTGCAGAGTCTTATTGATATGGCTAAGTGAGGATGGTCTGCCATGAGTTAAAGACATACATGGTTTCTTTTTATGTAACTTCACTGTACTTAAACTGTCATATTTGTGTTTGTACATTTTTAAAGTCACTAGAACTTTGAATAAATAATACATTCTTGAATCTTAATAGTCTGTTTTGTTTTAATCATAGTTGAAATTAGTACATACATACAGTATGTTCATATATATATGTAAATATACAGCAGGGATGGTTAACTTATTTGTTGACCTTTTAGATAGCGGTGTATTTAAAAGCAATTTTATTTCTATAGCAAATTATATGAATTGATGTATACATTAAAATACAAGAAATAATATGACATGCACACAAACACAAACTGGACAGGTGTTTAATTTTAAATGTAGACACTACCTGAAAAGTTTGACTGGACTGGTCTTTGCAAATATTAGAATATGATACATTAAAAAGCTGAAACTATTTTATAAAATAGACAACTGATCAGCTGATCATCCATTGCATTCTGTATTAATACTGCTCACAAAGTATTGTTAATATTCTTCAAGGGATTATGCAGAATATGTTTAAGTACATTTTAGTGTTACCACGTTCTTGACATACATAAGTAAACGTATAATAGATATTTTGAAATACTATAGATCTATGAAAACCCTTGTAACCATAGTTTGTATCATACTATGTTGTTATTATTCTTAACTATAGGGGGCAGTAGAGCTGCTGCTGCTGCTGCTTCCTCTGATTATCCGGGATCCGGTCTGACATTTTTGTCATCTCGGAGCTTCCGTCCGCAGACGGCGCTGACTGTAGAACAAAGTATCCTGTACATGTGTATTTACGCGCAATATAACTACTTTTGACCTTTGTTTCAAATTGCAGAGGTATGTGAATATTATATATATATATACACGTACAAAGGCACATTATGGAATTGGTGGTATAATGAGTTGTATGAGCCGACGAGCTAAGGGTTGTTAGCCATGCTAACTAATTCTATGTGCTAATATTAGCTAGCTTGCTAGTAAAGTGTTGGATGGGGATTTTTTGCTTTAACGTACCTAGATAGTTTCCCGGTTTGTCTTCTTTTAATGCTTATATGCCCACATTTTCGTCCGGTCAGCCATGTCTTCAGACTTGAAGAAGCGTAAATCAAAGGTTCTCCGCAGCGAAGGAGGAACCCCAGAGATGAAGCGCGGTCGCGGAGAAGGAGAGCAGCAGGTAAGGCGTCAGCTGCTGCTGGTAACCCAGAACATAGTGGGCCGTAGTTCATAAGAGACAGGGCTGGGACTAAAGTCCTATGTCAGCTGTATCCAGACAGTGGCACATTTTTGGAAAAGTTATCATAAACATATGTTGTATGATTATGGGTTTACATGTATGATGTGTTGTTTTACTATTATGCTTCACGTGTTTACTGGCACTACATCATATAAAATGTTTATACATGGATAAAGGTGCTCCATTGGTATATGTGATTTCCTCATCTAACTGAAACACCTATCTCTTGTTAATGATTATCTCGGTATTAAAAAGAAACAGTGATTATGGACTGCCAAAAGTGTGAACTTTCAATATATGGGGTCTTTGGTATTTGGGTCAAGTTCACAGTGGTGAAACTAGGGGCAGCTGTTATATTTTAGCTTGAATCTTCTATTCATAATGTTTTTGATGCAGCACTCTGATTCTGCCAAACAAAGAAGCATGGAAACTCACGTAACATATCTTTTTTTAATGATTTGAGGTTTACACTTAATTTGTAGGATGTTCGTGTGTATAGCGAGGAAGTGGAGCTGGACAGCCGAGACCCTGAGCAGGACTACCTGCAGTACAAAGAATCATGTGAGAGCTTGGCCACACTCATGGGTGAGATCCAGGAGCTGAAAGCCAGTGGAGCCAAGGAGGGGGTGAGATTCATACTCGGAAAATCAATGAATGAACTAATTTTCCATTAGAGATGAACAGGGTTCAAGTTCATTGTTGTTCATATAAAGTAAACACATCTAAACAAGTTGATTCTGTGTCTATATCTTAGTGTGCCGAAGTGGAGCAGAAGCGCATGCAGAGCTGCATCCACTTCATGAATCTGAAAAAACTCAATCGCTTGGCTCACATGCGACTAAAGAGAGGCAGAGACCAGACACATGAGGTAACAATAATCCAACTTTCAAATTAGTCTTGTATGTTTATGAGATATTAAAAGAAATCCCAGCGTAGGTTAAGTCTACTCTCCTTACATTCATTTGCTGAAAAAGTGCTGTCTCAACTCCCTCTTGTGCTGAATCCCAAAAAAGGCAAGTTTAGCATTGAGCACTTTGTTTCTGCTGTAGAATAAGTATATATATAGTAGTTGCCACTGTCAGCAAAGAGAACTTGTATGCCCTATGACTTTTTAGAGTTGAGTGATTTCAATTCCATTTCTGCCCATTGATCATGTTTTTTTTATTGATTTCATGGTTGTTATTCTTGGTGTAGTATTTGGGCTAAATTTGCATTCAGATGTTTTGCAACCAACCTTATCGCTGTCTCTTTTTTTCAAATCAGGCCAAGCAGAAAGTGGATGTACTGCACCTTCAGTTGCAGAACCTTCTTTATGAAGTTATGCATCTTCAGAAGGAGATCAGCAAGTGTCTGGAGTTCAAGTTAGTAGAAAATGTCTTGCTCTATTAGAACACTCTACAAAAGCTGAATATATTTTTTAAAAAAGCAAAATAGGTATATTAACGTAACTATTAAAATCTACTTCTTAGCTAAAGTCACTGTGATATTAAGGTATCTTTCTGTGGCACAGGTCTAAGCATGAGGAGATAGATTTGGTGAGTCAGGAAGAGTTTTACCAGGAGGCTCCACAGGACATTTCCAGGCCCCACCTCACAAAAAATGATCCCCACCAACTCACACTTGCACGTCTGGACTGGGAACTTGAACAGAGGAAGAGGTACACAAATCTGTACACGGCTTAGTGCACACAGAGCATCTGTACAGTCAGTATTGATTTTGGTGCACACAGATCAGCTATTGAAAGACTGTGTTTGGTTTCAGGTTGGCAGAGAAATACAGGGACTCACAGACCACAAAAGAGAAAATCCAAAAGAGCATCGAGGTGAAGAAGGAACATCTGAGAAGCTTGCAGCCAGGACTCAATGCCATCATGCAGGTAAACAACGTCCTGGATGCTAAATGTGCTTTGCTTCCAGAATATATCGATCTTTTTAAACTGAATAACAGCACAGTGTTCTATTTTTGATTGTGTATTAGCAGCTTGGAGTGCACATTAAAGTGTATGGTTCATTCATTATGAATGATACTGAATATTTAATTTATGTCCACATTTCTTTTTAAATAAAGAGTGTCTAGTCTAGAGCTGCTTTCTAATCTTTTATTATTATTTATATTTTAAATTTGAATTATTTATTAATTATGTGATGGTCCTAACTGTATCACCACCACTAAATTAAATTATTTGTTCTTATTCCATCAAAGGCATCTCTTCCAGTGCAGGAATACCTGTCCATGCCCTTTGAACAGACTCAGAAACAGACTGAGATTGCCCGTCACCTGCCGCCGCCTCTCTATGTCCTGTTTGTTCAAGCCAATGCATATGGCCAGGCATGTGGTAAGTGCTTATTAATAAATTTGCTAAATCTCAAAATACCTGGAGGTTTCATGGACCATCTGATTTATTTATTTTTTCTGTTTTCAATTTAGACAAAAACCTGAATGTGTCCATCAGTGGTGATGTGGATGAGGCCAAAGCCCTTTCTAAGCCCCCAGAAGATTCCCAGGGTATACACTTCTATATTACACAATCACTGACACAAGCTTTGTTTTATGCCGTTTAACCTTTTGAGTCTTTCATTTAGTGAGACCGGCAGCTTCAACAGAATAAGCCTTTCATTTATTCTTTGTCACCCAGATGATGAAAGTGATTCAGATGCAGAGGAGGAGCAAGAGAAAACGGTGAGTCTCAGGATTTTGGATGGATTTTCTCCAAAACTTTCTCACACGCCCACACACACACTCAGTGTCAGGTCAGTGAGTTCAGTGATTTCTGAATCTCCTCATCTCCGCATTGAACACACACACTGTCCCTGATGCACTACCTGTCACACACTGGACCATCAGGCAGACTGGAGTGCGGTTGCTATCGATCGCTTCCTGCGTCCGGATAAGTGCCAGGTGGGGCATTCTGGGAAATATTTCCCAAGAATGGCTGGGTGACTGTAACCGAACCCCGTTCTAGCATGCACGCTCAGCATCAAACTGTTCAGTTTTGTCTGTCATACTTCGATGTTTTTTTCCATGACTTTTTATGATTTATGAATACATTTTGGAGAGTGAAAGAGTGAACATTGAACCTCAGACTTTCTTCTGTATGTGGTTGCAAAATCCATCTGGCCTGTGGGCATATGACCGCTTGTCACACCATCTTTTAGGCTTCTTAGGCCCTTCTTTGTACTTCATCTCTTTGTTTGTAAATATAGAGGTCAGAAATGCTACAGTTGCTAAGTCACTATCATGTTTCCCCTGATATTTGATTACATTTTTAAACTAATTTATTTGATATACCACAGTTTCTTTTCATCTTATGCATTATTTGTTTTTTTGTTATCTGTTTGACAGAAGAGGAGAAGGCCGACCACCGGAGGCCAGCTGGATGAGAAAAGACGTGAGATGCTGAAAAGGCACCCTCTTTCTCTTTGCTTGGACCTCAAGTGTAAAGGTAACGTATTATGTATTCGTGTCAGTATGCACACAAGATCAGTCTGTTTTATATGCAGGTAGACACATTCCCTGTTTCTATACAACATACATAATTAAAATAACATTATATATCCCCTAGGGGCAATTTAAGAGGATGGAGAGTTGTCACTGAATTAATAAATACAGTTAGCTGAATTTTAAAGGCACACCTATCATATAATAATGAATATTATTATATTGTAATAACTAGTGTAAATAAACACTATTTATTATCATATGATAATGATAATATATACTGCAAATAGTAGCAGTTCAATAATAAATTGTCTGATCCTAGTAAAACATAAAACCGTTAAACACACATTTTTAACCGCACAACATTTTATTTACAAAGGCGACTGTCTTTCCTGTAATGTGACTATAAATGTACTGTGTATATCTGTAATTCTATACCTACCAGATACTATATGAATGAAAGTAAACATGACCCATTCTACTATGATGTCATGACACCGTTTGACACTCGTGTTCCCTCTGCTGGTGATACACGGAATAGTGACAGATTATAGGGAGATCTGCATTGCAGGCGTAACTCTACCTAAAGGGGAAGGAGGGAGGGAGGGAAGGGAGAGCAGTGAGAGTGGTATTTGCAGCATTATGTGTCTGCAGCACCTACAACATGTTGTAAGCATTTTTTCCTCACCAGTCCTTCTTTAACTTCTTCTAATATTTCTAGTACCTTACCTCTGCCCAGTTATCTTCGGTGCTGTCCGCTGCAGCAGATAGTTTACTGCATTAAAAGCAAAACGTGAGCTGCGTAGGTGTTTTTGAGTGACAGAATGTCACAGAGTTCACCGTGACTGCAGAGAATAGAGCATGAAAAATGACCATCAGCATAGTATGTCTCCCCTGGGTGCTGTTGGCAGCGGTCGTGACCACACCCTGTTATTGCTCTGTAATGCGCTGCAGTCTAAACCAAACCCAGCGGGATGGTCACTGGCTGAATTAATGAGACTGAGAGTATTGAATTAAGCTAATAATGGATTAGTTCATCACTGTGTGTTATCTATCTTGTCTCCACAGATGGCAGTATCCTTCATCTCTTCTTCTATTACCTGATGAATCTGAATATAATAACAGTCAAGACCAAGGTCTCCACCTCCACAGACCTCAGCACAGCCATCAGTGCAGGGTGTGTGTGTGTGTGTGTTTGCATGTACAGATTTAATGTCTCTCGCTCTGTGTCGCCTAAATGGAAAGTCTAATGATGTGTTTCCTTGTAGGGACCTGCTGAAATCAGACACTCTTCTCACCTGTCTTTACATCAATGACCAAGGTCGAGAAACGCCCAATCCAGCAAACCGCTACCAGTTTGATAAAGTCGGGTAAGGAAGTCAAACAATTAAAGAATTCAATGTGTAAGGACACATGACATGGAATTAAACTGTAAAGCTGACAGATCATTTCCACGCAGGATCGTTTCTTTTGCCGACTATGTGGAGGAACTGGGCCATCCCTACATGTGGGTGCAGAATCTGGGAGGACTAAACTTTCCCAGTGATGCTTCAGAGGTGCGCGTTCTGAAAGCAAGTTTTATCTATAGTGTATGATGGTGATGTGGTTCATCTTTTCATTTTGATCCGTGTACATGTTTTCCAGAGCGTGCGTGTGGGCAGCTCTCTGAGTGCCAGCCACATGGAGAACACCATGAAGCTGCTCAGGGGACGAGTCCAGTCCCGCTTGGCTTTGCACAAACAGTTCGCCTCTTTAGGTACAGTCATTACCACACACACACTTTTAAATGTCCCTCAAAAAAAGGTGGGGAATCGTGTTTAAGGTTGTTTGTGTTTTGTCGACAGAGCACAGCATGATCCCGGTTTCCAATGAGTGTCAGCACCTCTTTCCTGCCAAGATCATCTCGCGTTTAGCTCGTTGGACCACCACTACACACCAGGATTATTTGGTAAACACAAAACTATGCAACCAAATACGCAGTTTAGTTTCACAGACAAGGATTAAGTCTAGTCCAAGACCAAAAACTTTTTTCAGTGGGGATCTTTTGTTTTCTTGCCTTAATCCATGAAAGTGGAAACCGGCCGTGAAAGCTCGAAAAAAATGATGAACCCACTGAGAATTATCTTGCAGTCTGCAGTTTTTCTCAGCGTTACAGTTTACAGCGCACTCGGCTCATCATTTATGAGCTGTTTTCAGCATTTAAAAGTCGTTAAAAAGGAAACTGCTTGCTTACATTAGACAAAGTTAATGCCTAGCAGGTGATAGTAGTCAAGCATTTAGCATCTAAGAGACAGATTTTTCTCTGCAGAGTTAGAGACTGAAATGGAGCAGAATATTCGGCTTACATTTCAATCTGTCAGTAATTGTCTTCACAGCTCGTTTCCAGCGACCTCAAGACGTCAAAATAATGGGTAATTTAATGTAGCAAATATTTCGCTGTTCTCTTTTTCATCAGGATCTGCCTTTTACACGCCATGTGTCCGAAGCTGGTCTGGCAAAGGAGACTGATCTGTACTTTATGGGTGTGGTGGAGAGAGGCACAGGTAAACGGGCAGCTGCCGATGCTTTGCGTTTAAACATTCTTCATTTTTTTTTGTGATTATACCAACGTGCCCGTATCGTCTTCTCTCAGCTCATCTCCAGGCTGCAGTAGTGCTGAGTCCCCGTTACCCAGAAATCTCTCCTCTTTTCTCTCTCTCTCTGAGCTGGAAGGGAGAGCGAAGTGGACGCACTGACGACAACCTCAGAGTATGAAAAGTTTATTTATATACAGCACATTTAAAAGCACAACACATCGTTGCCCAAAGTGCTGCACAAACATCAGACCGATAAGACCCTTGGGATAGATTAAAACACACAAAATCAAAAATTTAAATTAAAAATGATAATGTTAAGGTGAATAAAATCATTCAACAGCTAAAGCATTAAGCCTTTAAAAAGAATAAAACCAAGGTATTGTATAAAGTCTCTAGCAAGCAAGGAATATCAGGCTGCAACTGATTCATCTTTGACTTTTTTAGGCTATGGAGAGTGAGGTGAACGTGTTCAAAAACGAACTGCAGGGACCTCGTCCAGGTCACCAGCTCCTGACCAATCAAATCGCACGTCTGTGTGTTTGTCTGGATGTGTATTTGGAGACTGAAGGACAAGACGACAGTGTGGAGGGGCCAAGAGAGTTTCCCCGTGAAAAGATGTGCTTGCGCACTGTCAGGTACACAAAAATGAAATTGTAATATTTCCACAAACATTCTTGAACACTTGAATATGTTAATCTCTGACATTTGTCTCTTCTGTCTTTCAGGGGTCCAAATCGTCTGAAACCTTTCAAGTACAACCATCCTCAGGGCTTCTTCAGTCATCGCTAAACCTCTCCATAAACATCACTCCGTTGTACTTCACAGCTCAAACTCATTTAAGGTTACCTTTGTGATATTTGACACACAAAGTATTCCTCTTTTAAAGTCTTTATACCTGTTTGAAAATAAAAAAAAAAAACACTTATTTTCTTGAATAAGCACATGTCTGGTCTCTTTATGGTTCTTTTCCATCCGTGCTTCGTTTTCCTATTAGACCCACACTGCCTTCACCTCAGCTCTGTTCTGTTTATAGGTGTAGTCTGTGCGAGCTCATTATTATGCTATTGCGGTTCAGTCCCACAGCGAGCTGAGTCATTTCCACAGAGACTTATGTCTATGGAATATGATATCCTGTCTGTTAGCCTCTGACCTTTCATTATCATCTGCAGTAATAGAACAGGTTGTTATTAGGAATACCTCTGCCAATTCTGTCAGAGATCACCTTCAATTTATTTTTAGCTGCTCACAGTTAACAGTTCATAGTAGTAGTGTTACATTTGTTTTGACTTGCACATTAAAGAGACAAATCCAGCAGGATGTCTCAGTTCAGGTGATCAATATGTTTAAGTATCGTCTACTAAGTGTTCTGCTTTTAATGTTATGTCAGGTACAAAAAGGCAAAGACTACCGTTTTTTTTTTAATCAAGAGCTCTTTGAGAGGACACCTTTTGCTTTTATTGCACAGGACAAAATAACTTCTTGTCATTAGAAATGAAACCTGCTGATATGTCAGGCTGCCCGGCTGCCCTTCACTGTGAATAGGTCCATAAATGTTCAGTATTAGATGCCAACTGAGAGCTCAGACATGATGTAATATGACAAGAGGCGTGATAAAGTAAAGCTTAAATTTTGAACAGTAGTTTTCTTTTATTTATTTTAATTACATGGCAGGCCAATAAAATGCCTGAAGCAGTGAAGTTAAGTGCCATGTATTTTATACCATGGCAGTTGATCCCATTAACACAAGGCCAACTCACAGGTGCAGCGAGAGTGGATGTGATGTAAGGTGACTGAAACCCCTCGGGAGACAAAACCTTTCAATGCCAGCCAAAGTGTAGCCAAAGTCAGTGGTGTAGTCATAAAAAAGTGGGCATTAAATTTGACTGTCAGCTGCAATTAATAGTCTTTTGTCACCATCTGCTGCACTCATTGGTGAATACTATTAAAAACTAAGCAACACCTTTGGTCTGCTTAAGACCGTAGAAGCCTATGAATAGTTCAGACACTAAGGCATGACCAGAACTGAGAAGGATGGATTCGTATTTTCAGATTATTTTCAGACATAAAGGCCTGGAGCTCGAAGACACTCGATCTGATAATAATGAGATGAAGGAGATAAAGGATTGTAGGTAGGATGCCGTGATGTTAAAAATAATGTGTGAAAAGCGATTCTTTTCCGTGCAAAGCAGGCAGCACGACTTCTGATTTACATACGAACGTGGTCTGTGGGACGTGAGGAAGGGTGCGGTGGCTGATGTGGGTGGGTGCAGCTCCCCCTCTCCTCTCCTTAGCCGCAATGCAGTGCAGCGCTCAGCCTTTCACACCTTGAATGATTATTCTTGACACTTGTGCTCTATACATCTTCACTTGAGCTTAATGTCGTAAGGCTTTTTCGCTGTCCAAACAGACGAAGAAAACACCCAAAGCGTCTTGTTTTATTTTTCATTCTTTATTTATCTGTTTCATATTGCATATTCTCAGCAGTTTATACATAGCACAGTCATCATTGTCCTAGCGTTGCAGACCAGAAGAGTGAGACACTGCAGCTCACCTGTCAGGAGAAGCTGCTTTAAGGTGCACAACAAGCAAATTCAAGTCTTTCTTGCTATCTGTAAATATAATATAGACATTTGTATCTCCTTAAATATACATTTTTATATTCAATATCTGTCACAATCTTTTGCTTAACATTATTTTGACATCTCTACCCTTGAAGGCTTGTCAGGTACAGGCCCCAGCGGTCCCTGTCAGTGGGATTCAGTTTAAATGCACTTGTTTATTATTAAGGGCAGTTGTCACATTCAGATAAAGAGTTTAGAGCATTCTGCATTCACTACAGTCATACATCAGAAGCATCAGGGGTGTGTATTGGCCATACTTGGGAGCGGGGGGATTATTTGCTACAGATATCACTATTGCTTACATACCATTACCTGCTTTGCTTTAGACACTTAAGTGCCAGACTGAACAGCTGGGCTGTCCTGCTCTTTGCCCTCCCCTCCCCTCCCTCCCACAAAGTTCTTTGGCATCTCCATCTCCCCTTCTCTTTCCCCGAAGCACAGCTTATCAGTCTCACTTCTTGGCCTTCTCATCCTTGCTCTCGGTGCTGGAAGACTTCTCCGCTTTCTCAGTCTTCGCTCCCTCTTTCACTTCCTTACTATCAGCTGCTCCTTTACTGCTCTCCTTTTTCTCCTCTGGTTTCTTCTCCTCTTTCTTGCTCTCGGTTTTCTCAGGCTCGGCTTTAGGTGCAGGCTTCTCCTCTGGTTTCTTCTCCTCTTTCTTGCTCTCTGTTTTCTCAGGCTCTGCTTTTGGGGCAGGCTTTGCCTCAGGCTCGACCTTCTCTGACTTAGGAGCAGAGGGTTTCTCCTCCTTGGCAGGGGGAGCACTATCCTTAGGTTCAGCCTTTGGGGCTGGTTTATCCTCCGCAGGCTTGGCAGGAGCAGCAGGTTTTGAAGCCTCATCCTTCTTTGGCACTTCTTCTGCTTTGCTCTCTTTCTTCGTGTCAGGTTTGTCGGACTTCTCTGCTTTGCTCTCAGGCTCTTTCTCCTTGGGCTCCTGCTTCTTCTCCTCCTTCACAGGCTGCTCTTTCTCCTTCTTTTCTTCTTTGACAGGCTGTGGCTGCTCCTCTTTTTTCTCCTCTTTAGGGGCATCTTTGGCAGGCTTGGCCTTCTCTTTTTCTGGTGACTTTAGTTCAGGGGTCTTGGGAGGAGGAGATTTTGACTCAGGGGATTTGCTGGGTGGGGATTTAGACACAGGTGACTTTGGTGCAGGCGACTTTGACTCATCTCCTGCAGGCGATTTGACAGCAGGAGACTTAGTAGGTGATTTGGGCATCGGGGATTTGGCTGCTGGTGATTTAGACTCTGGTGATTTTTGTGGAGACTTTGATTCGGGTGATTTGACCACAGGGGACTTGGGTTGAGGGGATTTTGAAGGAGGGGAAGCAGCCTTTTCTGGAGATTTGGACTTCTCATCTTCCTCATCTTCCTCACCTGCCTCTTCTTCCTCTCCCTTCTCCTTCTCTTCCTCTTCCTCTTCTTCCTTTTCCTTTTCATCCCCCTTCTCTTCCTCTTCCTCTACCTCTACCTCTCCCCCTTCTTCCTCCTTATCTTCACCCTCTTCACCTTCTCCTGCCTCCTCTTTGGTTTCCTCACCTTCCTCCTCTTCCTCTCCTGCCTCTTCTTCTTCTCCTTCTTTCTTTTCCTCCTCTTCCTCGTCATCGGCCTCCTCTGTCACCTCTGTCACCTGGGTTTCATCTGTCTGTTCTTCCACAATGACTCTATCTGAGATCTCCTCTCCTTTCATTTTCAAGTGGGCAGAGATCCTGCCTTCCAGGTAGGAGTATGGACCTCCTCCTGTCACAAAGCGGTTCTCCTCTCCCTCCAGTAGTTTCCTGTTTTGAAGACAAACACACAAAGGCCAATTAAAATCAATTAATTTGACAGAAGAAGTCAAAGTAGAAAATTATTTCTGATATTAAACGCCGACCAACCTATAAGCAGCAATCTCAATATCTAGAGCCATCTTGACATTCAGCAGCTCCTGGTAGTCTTTCAGCTGACTGGCCATCTCCCATTTAGTGGTTTTCAGTTCACTGTCCAACTGATTGATGGTCTCCTGCAAAACAAAGAGTCATTTAAATACATCATGTTAATTAAACAAAAGGATTTGTGCAATCTTCCACATCACATGTAAGAGAGACGTTTGTGTCCTGCCTGTAGTGAGTTGAGGTCGTCATGGTGTCTGTCTTCGCTCTCCATACGCTGCCTCTCCAGTGACTCCTTGGTTCCTCGCAGAGTCTCCAGCTCGATAGTGCGACTCTGCATCTGGCGGCGGTACTCTGCAATCTCTTCCTGTGACCCACGAATTGCATCCTGGTTGGTCCTAGCAGCATCAGACAGACGCTCCATGCGCACTGCAAGAGTTGTAAACACATAATGCATGTATAACATTTGGAAAACACTTTTTGTATAGGATGTTTTGCTGTGTCACACCAATGACTGGGCGTCCTCCCCAACTATTTTGACGTGCCGTGCATGCACATGGTACTAAAGTCTACATTTTTATGCATCCAAGGTATCATTTGACCTCACACATTTGACCTGTCCTCTGTCCATAATGCCTCAGAGAGCAGACAGACACAACTGGGGGCCTTTGTAACCTTGACAGTGTCCATCAGTCAGTAGTCTGACTCAGCTCCCTCTCCTCTGCTAGGCCTGAATGAGCCACACTGCTGCAGTCAGCTGGACACCTCACACAGAAGGTCATTCTCCTCCAGCCCTTTATTGATGACATCAAGTCAGCATGTTAATGTACCTTAAGGGTCAATGTATAGAGCATTCACTCCTGTAATGTGCAGTCCAGCTTCTGTTTACATGAAGTCCTTGTTGGCCTTTGTATTGTACCACAAAAGTCAGCAGTGTCATCTGATCCTGTATCTTCTAAAGCAGCATTATCTCACTGTGGTGGCACAGGAAGATCAGTTACTGCCTTGCTTTAGGGTCTGTTCATCATATGAGTATATACAATTTACATATAAGCTGAATAAAGGCCACCCATAAAAAAATGCAGAGATAATATATTTTAAAACGTAGGTCTAATGGTGGATTAACTCCTACCTGCCGATCATGAACAGTGACCTTGACTGCTCCAGACTATTCTATTTGGAGAGGCTCTGGATCAGGGTAAAATTCAAGGCAAAAACATACACAGTGCACATGGGGCACAGGCAAGAGAGAACACACCCACCATTACCCACGGTGAGAGCGCAAATTAATCTTACTCTCCTCTCTGTGTGCCGTTTCACTCCTGCGGTGCTTGCCTTAAGTAAAAATGATGGGTCTGCGGCAATGATGCACCCACAGAAGGGCGCGCCATCTGACTTGTATAACACTGAAATCTTGATCTTTTAACATTATCCGACTAGATTTCTATATTCATAGTTTATTGTTTGTGTAGTATGCAATCTTCCAGGCTGGTATAAAGATTTATATTGAAAGTTACGAGCTGCTGGCTCGGTCTGCAAAGATTTAGCAGTCAGTACACTTAATATTTACAGCGATGTTGGTCCTTTAACAAAAATATGTAAGTGACCACAGCAACTGCCATATGTCCGCAAAAAAGACATCATAATGCATATACGCGTAAAGTACAGTAATAGCCTATATTACAGTCACTTCTACACGTATATCACAGGTATGGCTGATTTCAGCACCACGGACAGAGAATTTTGCGCCCTGAAAGCCTCATAGAACATTTTTCTTGTTGATTTCAAAAGTTGCTTGTTTTCACTCTGCGGTATTACTTACCTTTAAACCATTCCTCGGCGTGAGTTGCACTCTTGGATGCGTGATTGTCCAGCTGCGCACGGATCTCTCGCAGTGCGGTGGTGACGTCCGCTTTGAGGGAGTCTCGCAGATCAAAGCTCACCTGCGCGCCCTGGATCTGGGCGAGGAGCTCAGCCACTTCTTCCTCGTGGTTCTTTTTCAGAAAAACGGATTCCTCCTCTAGGGCGCGGAGCTTCTTGTCCAGCTCGAGCCGTGCCAGCCGGCACTCCTCAACATACTTCTTCATGGCGCGCGCTGCGGCCTCCAACTCTTCCCGGTTCCGTGCCTCGTCCTCCATCCGGGCTCGCAGGTGCTGGATGTCTTCCTCCAGGTGTTCGTGCTCCAGAGCAGCGCGGGCTTTCTCTCCAGTCAGCTGTTGCAGGAGACCCCTCAGGTCACCCAGCTCTCTCTCGTAGTGCTCCCCAACAGAGGCGCGCCCAGCCTGGCTCTGTCGCAGCGCTGCCGCTTCGGCCTCCAGGTTGCGGTTGTGCATCTCCAAGTTCCGCACCTTGTCTATGTAGCCGGCGAACCGGTCGTTCAGAGCCTGCAGAATCTCTTTCTCGGTTCTACGAGACATGTCACCGTTGAAGGTCTCCACGCTGTCAACGGAGGACGGCTGGCTGTAGGTGAGGCGGCGGCGCTGGGAGTGGAATCCGCTGGAGGACACGGAGGCCGGCCGAGCCTTGCGGTACGCGGTCGGGCCGAAGTAGTGATGCTCCACCGTGAAACTCATGTTTGCCGGAGTGGAGGACAACTGACTGCAGTAGGAGGGGGAGCGTTGAGCTTATATAGGAGGGAGGGAAAACTCACTAGTCAGCACCGGGACCTTCTCTATTTAAAGAGATATCACTTCAGATTACCTCAGGGAAACTATTGCCTGCGCAGGAATATTCACTCACACAGTATAGTAACATGCCTTGCTGAAGTGAAGAGTTGTATTCTCTCTAAATGTGTTAATGGAGTGTATTTTCATGAAGCACCAAGCCTACAAGTTGTGTATAGATTTTATTTCATGCAAAATATTGTCACACGTTTCAGACTTTTCACTTTTCATCACTTTCTATTTGAGGATGCTTTGTGCATTAAATACCTGAGACAAAAGCCTACATAATGGATGATCTGAAATGAGCAGTTTTATTAGCATGTGCCCACTGCGGATATTCTATTTGCTGATGAATTATTCATTGTTTCGCTTGTCTCAGACAGTTAAAGAAACGTTCATTTTTTTTTTTTTGCTTTATGCTGTAGCCTCCTGGAATCTATGTGAACTAATTGTGTGTGTGTGTTGCGGTGTGTTCTGCTGATGCTCTCTATAGCTTCACTGCTGCAGTGTGAGTTTGCAGATCCACGCAAACCCCCCCTGGGGCTCAACTCAACTACTGAGCCATTGACAGACTCTCCTCCTCTTTTCATCCACACACACACACACACACTTTCTGACACACGCAAAGACAACTATTAAAGGTTTGGTTCTTATAGTATAACCATCTTATATTACTCGTCTGCTTCTGTCTCTTTTGTGCATGAAGAAGATAATTCACCTCCAGATGTGCAGATGCGGTTTCAGGCCAAACATGACACCCACAGCACTGACAAATAATCATAAAAAAAAAAACAGCAGAAGCAGGAAAAAAAACATAAACCTTATAGTCTATGCAGGATGTTACTGAGCTACGATGATACAGCATTCACACAAGCTGTGTCTGCTGATCTAAAGGGATGTCTGCTCTGAGAATACCAGAAGAAGAGCAGTACAGCACCTATTGATTACTCAAACTCAGGGTGAATGAGTTTACCTTGCATACCTTAAAGGAGCAGAGAAAATTGTGTATATGCCTTCCCCATGAGATTTGCTGGAGATCAGATGGGTCAGCACAGTCATTTCTCTGTATCAGCTGTTCTCCTTCCCTGTCAACATGCGTGTTGTCAGCCCAATGACAAAGAGGGGGACCACACGGCACTCAAGCCCTTAGCCTGCCCTGCCCCGCTCTGCCATGTGTTTCCTGCATTTGAAAATGCCCTTAAATATTTCTTCGAATAGAGAAACCCTGCACAGTGGTATTTTCAAGAGTATACAGCACGATGAGCTGATGCTGCATATTTTTTATGAAACATAGTCTTGCAGTTTGGTTTTTGTATCACATCTCACAAGCCCCAGGGGATGAGAGGCAGGCAGGACAGAAATAACATGCGTCACATCCCTCCCCTGCACTACCTTCATGTTTTATAAATGAGGATAATGGAGCAGAGTTGGCAGAATTGTAATGTTATGAGGATTTCATGTTCTCTGTACAGCTCATGTTCCCTGTTCCCGTGGTTACTTGAACCAACTGTAAGGAGCTGAAGTCTACAGAAAGTGGACCAGTTTCTGTGTTACAATACGCCATGAGAAATGTTAGAAACATGGCCGTATTTGGGGTTCTAGAATTGATGATGTGCAGAGACTTTATTCATGGGGCAAAAGTGTGCAGAAATTAGAAATAGAGTCAATTAATTAATTCATGGATCACTAATGGTCTAATTGCTACATCCGGTGAAATTTCTAAATACTTCCTGGTTCCATCTGCTCAGATGTATGTTTTGGGTGTTTTTCTCCATTATTGTAAATTGAACATTTTTGGGCTTTGGACTTTTGACCAGACATAACATTTTTTTGTATTAATCTATAGAGAAAGTAGTTGTAGCTGCTCATGTTGGAGTGTTACAATTCAAAAATCCATTCTAGTTCATCAGCCAAGTTTAGATTTACAACAAATAAAAACACAAACAGTCCAGCGACAGCCCATAAACAATAAAACATTTGACTACTGTTGGCTTCTAAAATGGGTATCTTAAATGCTGCAATAAGGAATTCATCATAGCAAGTATTTGTATACAAACCTCTT
>JAPQRN010000027.1:18315765-18335965 GCA_037367275.1 Coranthus polyacanthus | reverse complement strand
TGTTGGCTTCTAAAATGGGTATCTTAAATGCTGCAATAAGGAATTCATCATAGCAAGTATTTGTATACAAACCTCTTGAAGTTTTGCCATGTAAATGACATTAAAAGCTAGGTTTGATGCTTTTGCCTTGTGATGACCTTGTCATTGAAAGGATGGAAAGAAAGAGAGGAGGCAGGAAGGAGTAGGGAGAGATGGAAAATAGCACAATCGATGCAGAGGAAATTGCCAGAAAAAGTGAAACCTTGTACAAGGGATGAGCTATATGCAGGGAACCGGAAGTAAAGTTATTTCATGCATGTTTATGTGTGCATATCATAGGTATATACGTCTCTGCATATTAATGCAGCTGCAAGTGGGTGGGGGTGTGACGGTGAGGAGTTTCCTCTTTTTCCACTGTGTTATATTTAGGGCTTTCTGTGATTTGAGACAATGACAGAAAGGAGGAGGCTGTGAAGAAGCCAGACAAAGGCAGGGGTGAGGATGATGAGATGAGGCTCTGGAGGGCTGACAGAGAAAGAGAGAGGAGAGAAGGACGAGGCCCTGGGTGAGAAAAGAGGGAGTCACCTTGGGAGGGACAACTAGAAAAATGGCTGTCCTGGCAGTCTCAAGCATGACTCAGCTGTAATACAATTAAGGTCTTGCATTGTGTTTACTTGCTTTAGAGCTGTATTTGTGTGTAAGGGCGTGTTTGTGTGTGCATGTGTATGTGGTGCAGCATGTCACATGTGCACAATAGTGTTTTTTAAGGAATGGACACCATTCCACAAAGTCTACATGAATGATCTGAAGCTTTGTATTTACGTGTGTGTAGCTAGTGATTCAAAGGCTAATGATCAAACAGTCGCATCCCCTCTGAATCTGGACTCTGTGAGAAATTCACTGAAGTTTCCAGAACATAACTTAACATGTCTCGGTGACAGCACCACCTAGTGGACGCGGGCCAGATTGCAGGTGTCATTTCCTGATGCGTCCACAGGGGGCAGCAGAGCCCCGATGCAAACTATCTGAAATCATCCGTACTTCCTGTGTGAGCTCCGGGTTGACGGAGGAGGGAACGTTCAAACAAACTTATGACAAAATAGATGTTTAATGGCAAATAAACGGCACGGAGCAGTGTCTTTGTTGGATACATGGGTCAAGGAAAATAACGACTTGGTAAACAAATGGAAGGTAAGCTAAGATAATAATAGTTATCGCCTCTTCAGCTACGTTAGCTTCTATAAGGCTACGTTCACACTGGCAGCCCTAATCTACTGCTCACATCAGATTTTTTTTTCATTTGGCTGTTCACATAATTTTTTTTTTTAAGTGTGGCCAGTATCAGGAAGTGTTCAGATTATTCCTTTCAGTAAAAGTACTAATACACACAGTGAGAATACTCCACTAGAAGTAAAAGTTGTGCCTTCAAAAACTTACTTTTAAGTATTGTCAATATTCATTGTGCTGTAAAAAGGTCCCTGTCAGTGTTTTAATATTATATATATGATGTTTTCGATTCATTTTACTGCTGCATTCATGTACAGTATATGTACGACATTATATCATGTGAATGACTGCCTCCGGTGCAGTTGTGACAAATCTCCGTCTGTTCATACTGATTGAAAAAGATCAGATCTGTATCTGATTCAGGGCCAGATGTGGAAGTGGTCCACTTCCAGTTTGAAAAGATAAGATTCCATGTGATTTGTGCTGTTCACACTCATGAAAACAACAGATCTGAGTCACATATAAGTAAAAAGATCAGATTTGGGTAATTTTTTCCTGTAGTGTGAATGTAGCCTATGTAGCTACAGCTTGAGGATAGAGAAACCTGGATATTATATGGTTATAACAGCTAAATCAATAAAGTAGTAAGTAGACCAGTAAATTATATGTAGATCATAGTTTTTGTTTGGAAAACTTTGGTTTGCAAACTAAGTAGTTACAGTATCTGACAAATATGACTCACCAAACTGTAATGGAATAACAGTGTAAAGTGGTATAAATGTACCTTAAACTTATAGTTAGAAAAAATAAATACATGAAACTAACTGCTTACTATCAAAATAACTGACTTGCTTTTACCTGATCATTTCAGCAGCAAGAAGAAGGAGTAAATGCCTTGATCCGAGACCAAAACCAGAGCCATCTGAGATGGCTTTCCTCTGAGTTTCACAAACTTTTAAGGAAAATCCAAGGTGCTCCGTCTCTTGACTCTCGTGACTTTGAGGAGTTTCATCTCTTACCTTTATTTTAACTTCCTGTCCTTTCTGACCCTCTCTTTCAGGTGTGCCTCCACTTGGAGATCACACTCAGCTGGAGCTGACAGTGATGTACAATGCCTGTGTGTACTCTGTTGCTCTGTCGCAGTTTTCAGAAGCAGAGCTGCTCTTCACACAAGCCATGGTTAGAGGTAGGCCTCCTGCGAATTAACAACATAACCATATGTCGAGAGACATGCATCCAGTGTCAGGTCTGTTATCAGGATTGCCCGTTATCATCTCTGCAGTTTTCCAGATGAAAGGGGATGAACCTGTCACTTCAGACCCCCCTTTGTTTTGGAAAAAAGTCCTGAAATCACTGAAAGACGTGGATTTGGATTCCTCCATCCTGCAGCTTCTCTGTCTACAGTGGGCAATCTGGCTGGCTACCTGCAGACTAAAAATGATTCAGGAACTTCAGGTAAGGTGTTTCCTTGACTGTGTTCCCACCTCACCTGTTTAGTGTTGATTCTTTCTAATTGTTTTCTTTCTTTTCATCCTGGGGCTCTTTTGTGTTATATGTGTTATGGTGGAGACAATGCCTCATACCAACTATTAGTCAGTGACTGATTTTATAGTTAAAGCTCACAGAGAAACTAAAACAGTCACATATACTTTAGTTTTTGATAAAAAATAAAAAAAAACAGCATATAAATGTGAACATTCAAACAGCTGAGTTTTTCCCCCATCATGTATTTTACCCACACTTCCAACAAGGCATTGTATATTTGGCAGCAGTCTACTGTGTCCAGTCCACAGTTGTGTGTCAAAGGTTGAGGCCTGTGATATGATTAAGAAGAATGACAAATTGTATTCCAACATTTCTTTTTTCCCTGTGATGTAGAAGGAGCTGTCCTCTCTTTTTGACACGCTGTGTGCGGAAGTTGGCGACGACAGGAGGAGGAGTGGAAAATCACCTGACACTCCACTGTTAGTGTTGGACCCAAGAAGGCTTGTTGAATTATTGCGTATCTGCACTTTAATTGCTCAAGGTCAGCAACATTAATAGCTTTTAATGTCTATTTTCCAGAATATAATATTATACAGAGCTTAGAGTTATGTCTGCTTGAGTGACAGACTTTGTTGTTGTTCTCTACTAAAGATCCTGTACTGCTTATGCCAGTAAAATATATTTTACTAGAGAGAATTGTAAGCAGCAATGTATTAATATCGTATACTCCTTGTGTTTATATTAATTACGTGTTTTGTCCGTGCTCTGTTTGATTCATCAAGGCACAGAAAAATTGAATAAAGGTCAGAGTTCAGAAGCACTGAATGACCTGCAGACCGCTACGTCCCTGCCAGCTCCCAGAACTCTAGTAGCCTACACACACCTCCTGTCAGGCTCCTGCTTTGCACACATGGTACACATGAATACAAAGTCTAATCTGCATGCATCATACATGACAAAACAGGCTCTGTAAGAGTGTGTGTGTGTGTTTATTTTCCTCTCCAGAGCCGCCCTCAGATGGCACTGCAGTGTTACAGGAAGGCATTGGAAACTGACTGTCGTTGTGTATGTGCTCTGTATCAGAGCATGCTCATCTACAGACAACTGGAAAACACACAGGCTGAGATGCAAGCTCTTCGATTGCTGCACCCAGTGAGTAACAGAAATACTGTAAGCATATCCTGCATACAGAGAGGAATCAAGACAAAAAGACTTTCGTGGCTCTGGATAAAGGGATAGATTATTTTTATTGTTAAATGTTCCCATATACATTATATAATGTGTCATTATGTGAGTTAAAATGTACATTTTGGACACTAACATATATTCATATAAGTGTGGACCAGGATACCGAAATACGAAACCTTCCTTGTCCCACAGGCTTTGATGTTGCCGTCTGCTCCAGAGCCTGTTATAGCAGGTACCCATCTCCTCTCCCCATCTCTACTGCTCTGCAGCCAATCACTGAGCAGCCTGCTCTCCGTCCCCTCTGCCCTCACTGTCCTTCACAGTTTGGCTTTAAAGTGTGTGCTCCATGGAAGGTGAGAAGACCAGCCTGTCGCTGTCCGTTGGTCTCTCTCACTGACACCTGATCACTGCTAAAAATAACAAAACATAGATTAGGATAATAATAGCACACATAAAGCGTGCACTGTATTTTTTAGTTTGATGTGTGTGGTTGCTGTTTCTGCAGGGTGTCAGAGGGTGTGGAGCATTATCTGGACCTGCTGGCTGCTCTAAACTCAGAAGATCAGCATCAAGTAAGACGTAAAGTAACCTAACAGCCATACAACATAACTTTACAATGAAAATGATCAGTGAGTCACAAATGATGATTATTAATTTTAGCCCTGAACAGTTTCAAAATATTATTAAAAGTACTGTATGGCCACGTGCAAAGTCTGAATCACAGGAGCTACAGTTTTTTCATAAAGTTAAAATGTGTCATAACATACCATTATACTGTAAATGAAACACTGTGGTGCTAAAGAGAGGCCCTGGCATACAAATCTTATTCCCCAGATATGAGGGAACATGGTGGTTTGGTGCAAACTAGATTTTTTTTAGGGAAAATTAAATGCAAAACGTACCCTTGCCGCTAAAATTGTGACTTTGGTGTGAACTGAACTGAACTCCAACTATAAACCCAGTTCTTTAAAACAATTTGTGAGTGTTAAGTTGTAAATAAACAGCTTAACTACTGGAAAAGACGAACCTGGGTCTTGTGTGCATCTAAGAGTTAAGTGTTTATCGACCTTTGTTTGATGTATGTCTTTGTCACAGTGGAGTCCTGAGGGCCCTCACCTCCCCAGGTTACCTGAACTTTACCTTGAGGCTGGTGCTGCCTTGCTCATGGCCCAGCGGCCAGCTGACTGCATTGCACTGTGTGATGAAGTAATCAGCACAACACTGGACCTCCTGCCAGAGAAGGTGGTTTTGGAGGAGCCAGAGCAGAAGGGTGAGGCTGCGACTAGGGATGTGTGCACAGAGCGTGAGGACAAGGTGGCGATGCTACTCTGGGCCGTGGCTGCGTACCTCCTCCAGGGTCACTGCCACACTCACCTGCAGGACTGGAAACAAGCTGTGACTCACTACACAAGGTCTGTGAAATGAAATCACCTTTATGCCTATTATTACTGTTCATGACGGCATAAAAAAAAAGAAACATCATATTCTGCATTACAGGTGTATGAACCTGCTGGTGAAGGTGCGCTTTAAAAAGAAAGGTGAATACTCAAGCATTAATCAAACTTTGAAGAGAAATCATCCTTTTTTTTTTTTTTACACGTCCTCCAGCAACTGTTTATTTTCCAACTGCAGGATGCCAGCCACAGATCCCGAGCGCAGACATGGTCAATGAGCAGGGCTCAGACCTGTGTGTCCTCCAGAGGTTGAAGGGGCTTTCACTCTCTGGAAGGGGCATCTGCTTTACACAGACAGACCGGCTCAGAGAGGCACTGAGAGACCTTCAGCTCAGTCTGGAGGCATTCCCAGGTATATACACCACTTACACAACTTAATGAGCTATTTAGCAGAGCTTGACTCTATTTCTGACACAGGATTACTGCCGGTGCACTATCACAGTAGTAAATGCTATACAGAGGCAGAGTAAGAAGTTTTAGGCTTATACTTGGACATTAATATTAACTGCTTATTATTCTTATTCTTATGTTCAACATAATTTTCTCTAATGTCATTTTCTCTCATGCTTATTTCAGGACCAATTCCAATTATTAGTAATCCAGGAAAGTGAAACTTGGAACCACTATACATTTTCAGTAAATTAAAATCTTGGTGTCAACTTTTTGAATAATGCCAGCACGAAACTTTGTTAAAATGCCTTTAAACTGACTGTCAAATCCCATTAAGAAAGTACAATTCAGTAGTATTTCAGCAATATTTACTTAGGTACTTCGGTTTTCACTTTGAACTGGAGGAATTCAAAATAATCATTACTACTAAATAAATAAATATTCTTAGCGCATTTCAGCGTTGACAAGCTATTACTTATGATGTGTAACCTCTCGGATTGTGCTGTGAAAGGGACATTGCTCAGACAGAGAAGCCGCTGCATCAGAGTCCAAGTAGAACATGTTTAAATCTATCCCAAAAATGAACACCAATAATTGTAAAAAATGTGAATAATGGATCCAATAATCTGTCTAACCCTTGTATATAGCAGTAGTAGATATTTATTTATTGATTATCCTGAATATCAAAATACTAATTACACCGAGTAAAATACAGATGGGTGACAAATTAAAGGAAAATACCCCCTGTTGGAATCAATCCCGTAGAGTTCACAGATTGGTAAAATCAACATGAAGGAGCGATGAAGCTGTTCTGGATGCATGTGGTTTACTAAGAGACTTCATGTTGGTTTTTCCTTTTATTTGCCACCTGTTTCTATACTCATTGTATGCCAGAAGGTCAAGAATTGCCACAGTTATCTAAGTAATATTACTCTGATTCAGAACACATTGACATTTTTGTCTTGCAATGATATCAATGATATTTTTCTCTGTCAGTTTCAGTCCAGTCTTTAAGATCCCATATGGGCAATTTAGTTGCAGCACAGTAGCTCAAAATAACAGATAACACGATGTACTTCTCAGTAGATAAAAGAATAAATACATGAAAAACCCGCACAAACTGAAAGAAAGAATGTTCCTACATTGCAATATAATAATCTGAATACATTCATGTTTTATCCTTGGAACCAGGTCTTCATCTGAGTTTTTTTTTTTTTAAACCATGCTTTACAGTTGAAGAAGTTTCAAGTCTGTCAGTAACAAGCAGTAGAAAATAAAATTGTATTCCACTGGGACCGCTACTTTTATATCTTAGATGTGATGTCCTCTTCATGTATAAGACATGTGCATGAACATGTGCCAGAAGGCTGCAGTGAATCTGTGCTTAGTTTGCGTGGTCCTCTGTCGATGCATGTCATCATTGCTGTACTGTATGTGCTGTCAGAGTGTGTGGGTGCCGGGCTGTGGTGTGGTGAAGTACTGTGGAGGCTTGGCAGGAGACGGGAGGCAGCAGCCTGTTGGGAAAAGACATGGAGCTTCACCACAAAATCCTCTGTTGAGTAAGACAACTGTCATTCTCATATTCATCATCATCATCTCTAAATGCATCCAATCAAGTATGTGTACCATTAAGCCATATTTACTCTTGAATGGGTGATATGTTTACACGTGTACAGCTCTAAATACAGGTGTAAAGCATCCAAAATGTACCGTGGATGGATTCTATATCACATAATAACAATATATTAAATAAAGCATTAGAGATTTCAGCTTTTTAAGTTTTCTTTAGCTATATAAATACAGTTGGATTCTTTGCTTTTGGTGTCCACACTTTGTACAGATCTACTCAAGGGTGATTAAAAGAATCTGAGGTTTTTACTTAACTGTAATTAAATCTAATCCCAGACTACATATTGATCGATGATGCTCAGTCTGTACAGGGCTATATTATATTAAAAACAGAGGTTCCCAAAAAGGGAAATTTGATGTCTTCCCTGGACTCAAACTTACAAAAATAAGGAGATGAAGTGAGTAGACCAGCATAGTAAAAAAAAGAATGGTCTTCTTATATTTGAATTAGAATAGCATTGTTTTGTATTTTATGCCAACCCAATAAAAATGGGTAAAGGACCCATTTTGGGCCCTGGCTTTAAGTTTGGAAAAGGTAGTATTAATGAAAAAACTAAAAGTAGTTTACTCAGGTTTTGTCTTCCGTAAGGGACAGCGTGTTGATGTTACTTTTTGAAAAGTGTGTTTCATTATTGACTTAACACTTACATTGCCTTTTGTGTTGCAGGAGTGTTCGTTTGTACCTACAGGAACCGCAGACTGGCCCTTTGCTAGACTCCACAGAGCTTCAGCACAAAATACAGGAACTTGGTCCAACCTAGTGGGCCCGAAGAGGACTAAAAGATGAATACTCTATCACTTATTGAAGAGTCAGACTAGTCCGATTCACCGAACTGAAACCTAGAGCCACAGAAATCAGAAAACAGCTGCTTGGACAAAAAATAAAGCATCATTACAGTGTTTATGAATATGGTAGTTTGTGTTTTTTTATGCATTCAGGATTTGAACTGGCTTGTAGATGTTCAAAAATGTCTTGTTTGAAGTTTTTAAAAATTGGCACAACAACCATACTGTATACAATCTACAACCACAACATGATTTTCTGCTCTACATTTGAAAAGTAAACCGTTATCATTCAAAGACATTGTACACAGACCAATTTCATGTTTTTTACGAATCTTTAGTATCAACGCGGTACAAACTAATTGGATCACTGAATTTTTGTTGACAGGCTGACTGACCAATAGCAGAAAAGTCGATGAAAATAGTTACATTCCACTCATGCGCCATTCGCCATAATTCCACAATATTCTCGAACGCGTCCGACTCGGAGATTTTCATTGGCTCTCGCAGTTGATGGGCAGCCGCGCGTCCAATCAGAATGAAGGAAGCCTCCAGCTCACTGTATAACTAAAGAAAAGCACGGAAACCGTTGCTCTTTCGTGTGAAATCACTGAGAACGTTGGATAACGAGAACCGGTTAAGCCTCTTGAACATTTAGCTAGAATTTCTTATTTATTGATAGTAATCCAGGTGGACGACCATGGCTTCGGGAGGGGAGTAAGTACAATCTTTTTTTAGCCTTATTGAATTGCGTCTTCTTTAACAATGGCTATTCGTAAAGGCCATTTAAATGGCTAACATCACTTCAGAATGCGTTAGTTTGTTACCGAGTGTGCTAGCAGGAGAGCTAATGAGGTCAGTTACTTCAGCCTCCGCACTTTGTCGGCTGGTTGAAAAGCTTAGCATTAAAGATCCACCGACGGTTGATTTATTATTCCGGCGGATGGTTGACGGTGGTTTAACGGCTGTCACCTACACATTGGTCATCGGTCAGCTAACGTTACGGTTTTGAGTTAGCCAGGTGTTTTACAGTGGCTTGACAAAGCGCAGTCATCGCTGTCGTGTTAGAATGCTAACGTTAGCTTAGCAACATTATCAAGGCCAAAGCCATCCCCCATCATACCGATACCGTTGGCCTATCTACCGGCTAATAGCCTCTCTTTAGACTTGGTGTTTAATTGCACAGTTGTAGAGGTGATCGGGACACGACTAAGCAGCGAACTAAGGAGTAAGCGATAGAATATGCCAGTCATCTAACAAAGCTAGCTAGGTAGCCGGCATTGATGGCTAACTTAATGGTGAACTGATCTACAGCTACTACACTGTGCACCACGGCTAACGGGCTAACAAGCTAATTCATTCTAGATGATCAACAATTTACTTGTGCCCTGTTTTGGTTTTAGCTAAGCAGTTGTGAAATAACATACATCCACATCGGTTATATTTATTAAACAGTTACATTGGCATCCATGTTACTTTACGGTGGAGACGTTTCTGTAAGTGTTTCTGGTGGTAGGTTACCCAGCTTACGTTGGCTAACTAAGTTTTTTCTTATTCTTTTGCTGTGTCATCTGGGTTCGCTTGCTCGCCAGTCAGTTAGCTCAAACGCTAGCATTAGCATGCTAACAACATGAAAGAAACTATAAAACGGCCCAAGAGATTTCTGGGCCAGCGTGGGTCTTCACTGGTAACTTTTGACAACATTTTAATGTTGTAATGGATGTATGTAATTTGCTAATTACTCTAATTTGTGAGTTGTGTAAACGACCTGTTTGCACTCACGGTTAGAGCGATACGCTCTTAATTATTAATAAGAGTTCTATCAGTATTAATAATGTAGAGACAGATAAACAGAATACAAAGTTGCTTGAACTGATTAATGTTCATGTTATAGCATTTTAGATGTGTATATATATGTTACTCCTGTCCCCAGTTTTATTCAACTTTCAGAGGCAAAATAGGAATACTCAAAACAATCAACAGTAAAAGTGAATATTTTAATAAATAGGTGTACTTTAATACCTGGCAATCCTGACTTAATGCCTGATTCCTCTTTAAAAACCGTTTGATCTTGGGTTTAAAATTAAGCTGGTTCAGATGCTTTTTAGTGTTATGAATAAGGAAGTATACCTTAACAGAGAAAGCAGACCTCAAGGAAGGTCTAATAAGAGATTAGTTACAATACACCTTGACCCATTGAATGAGATATTCACAGATGGTATTTAAGGTCCCTGGTTTAATGTGGCATGATTTAAACAGTTTCATGAAACAGAGTTTCATATTGTGTGTAAAATTGCTGTGAGATTGTATCATCCTGCCAAATGAAGTGTTTATTAATATTATTGTAGGGGATGTTTGAGATGGTGATTTAAAAAAACAAACACAAACAAAAAACACAAGGGGATTTCCATTGACTTGGTGTGTCTTTCACTTTCTCATCATAGATCCAAAAATGATGATCTAGCTACTGCAATTCTCAAACAGAAGAACAGGCCCAACAGACTGATTGTTGATGAGTCCATCAATGAAGACAACAGTGTGGTCTCCCTCTCTCAGGTAGAAAGACTAAAAATCTTAAATGCATGGCTGATATCTGTAAATCTAAAACCATGTCAACCACTATTGAGTAATCAAGGAAGCCAAATTGACACTATTTGTATTTTAAGACCAAAATGGATGAGCTCCAGCTCTTCCGTGGAGACACAGTGCTGATGAAGGGGAAGAAGAGGAGGGAGACTGTGTGCATCGTGCTATCTGATGACACCTGCTCTGATGAAAAGGTCCGCATGAACAGGGTGGTCCGCAACAACCTGAGGGTCCGATTGGGGGACGTTATCAGGTAAGGAAAACGCACACTTTTTAAAAATGTAATCCTACAGCTGCTTGTAAAGAAGTATTTTAAGCGTAATGCTTTCTCCAGCATTCAGCCATGTCCTGATGTGAAATACGGAAAGAGAATCCACGTCCTCCCAATAGATGACACAGTAGAGGGAATTACTGGCAACCTGTTTGAGGTCTACCTCAAGCCATACTTTCTAGAGGCTTACAGGCCAATCCGCAAAGGTGAGTACAAACTACAGTGCAATTATGTTTTATATCATCTGGTTTATGAAATCTGTTACAGTGTATAACATGTTGCTGTTAGTTATATAATTAACATGGTTTCATTGATACTTGTGAAGGTGATATTTTCCTGGTCAGAGGAGGTATGCGTGCTGTGGAGTTCAAGGTGGTAGAAACCGACCCTTCTCCATACTGCATCGTTGCTCCTGATACAGTCATTCACTGTGAGGGAGAACCAATCAGGAGAGAGGTGGGTAACAGATCCATAGATATTATGTGTGAGGTAACATTTACCAAAATCACACTGAAATGTTACTTTTTTTTTATGTGCAGGATGAAGAAGAGTCCCTGAACGAGGTGGGCTATGATGATATTGGAGGTGTGAGGAAGCAGTTGGCTCAGATCAAAGAGATGGTGGAGCTGCCTCTTAGACACCCTGCACTGTTCAAGGCCATAGGTGTCAAGGTAATGCAACCTTTAATTTTTGTATTTTGCAATGAGTAATGGCCTTCATTATGGAATTTGGCATGTCTGTGTGATTTAAGAAGAAAACAAATGGCCCTTTTTTCTCAAACATATTTAAGGACATTTGTTCTAAACAAGACAAGGAAGTGTATCTGTAATAGGGCTGTCAACGAATGTTCTAAATTTGATTATATATTCGAATTGTAAACAAAAACCGATATCCGATTGTGATAATTAATATTCGATTATGTAGCACGGCCGTGGGTGTCATCCTTGACCCTTAAGACCATTTTATTTTAACCTTTTTTCATCACATTTTAAAAGGAACTGTAATGACAATAGTTTCTTAGTCTTTTTTTTCTGTGAGGTTATCAGTTCTGAACTTATGTAAGTACGGACTAGTTTCTGTCATTATAACAAACACATACACACAGAGCATCTGGCATCTGTTGGCTTGATAAGTTATTTACTGATATATCTGATGTCAGATTTGTCAGGGAAAATAATGTTTGTTTTTCAAAAACTAGCATTAGTAATGTTAAGAGTTTGTTTGCTTCTGTTCAACTCACTGTAAAACTAAATAGCGGATACTGGCAAATGATGATTAGTAGCAAATAAACAACAAACGACAGTAATGTCGCCATTAACATTAATACTAAGTTTATCTCGTTGAGGTGATTTCTCTGTTGCAGCTGCAGGTCTCATGGTTTCAGACGCCGATAATATAAAATGTTTTTTGTGTGGTTAGTTAGCTTAACAGAATAGACTATGGTGAACCACCAGTCTAAATCATTAATGGGAAACACTGCCTATCTATACCGCTATTGATGATGGTTGTTATATTGGTTTGCCCTCAAAATGCACAAAAATAAATATTTGAATAATTTGAACCTTACTGTTTTTTTGTTTGTTTTTTGTTGAAGGAATAATCAAACATAATATTTTCACCAATTTTACAGCACTAATCTGTAAAGCTTATAAGTTGGTTGATTCATAAAAACATGTGACGTCAAATAGGTTTTACAGTAACGGAACTTTTTTTTAATTGTACTTTTTAGCCCCCACGTGGAATCCTGCTATATGGACCCCCAGGAACAGGAAAGACTTTGATTGCCAGAGCTGTGGCCAATGAAACTGGAGCTTTCTTCTTCCTCATTAATGGTGTGAACATACCTTGTCTTTTATTTTATGATAACCACTGCTATCCCAAGAATAGCGTTAGAGTTGTTAGTTGTTTTGGGGATTTGTTATGTGAAGCACATTTCATCAGAATCTCAAACAGTTGTTTCATTAAACTAGGGGAGAAAAAATCTTAAATATTAAATAAATGAATATTTTTTTTAAAGGCCCTGAGATCATGAGCAAACTTGCTGGAGAGAGTGAAAGTAACCTGAGAAAAGCCTTTGAGGAAGCAGAGAAGAATGCTCCTGCCATCATCTTCATTGATGAACTTGACGCAATTGCTCCTAAGAGAGAGAAGGTGAGCGAGGAGGGGGAAAAGTACAAATGGGTAGTTGAGTAAAACGTAATATCTCTGAATAATGTATGGATGTTGGAGAGCTTGGTAATTGCAGAAAGTGTAGTCTTTGTCCATATGATTTCTTATGTTGGGTCCACAAATGCACTGCAGTATATTTGAGGCTGTGGGATATTACTGTGAGCATCTTCATTGCTTCTCTTCACCCACTTACAGTCAAGACATTAATGTTTAGATTCTAATTTAAATGTGAGTTGTATAGCAACACTGTATGCGCTGTTTTTGCAGACTCATGGAGAGGTGGAGAGGCGCATTGTTTCTCAGCTGCTGACTCTAATGGATGGCCTGAAACAGAGAGCTCATGTCATTGTCATGGCTGCCACCAACAGACCCAACAGCATTGACCCAGCCCTGAGGAGATTTGGTAACTTACCCATGCGTTATCATGACATGGCATTTTTAATAGCTACACAGTCTCACTGTTGCATTTTACTGTTTCACCAAGTTTTTAAGGATGTGAGTCACCACTTGATATTTTTTTATATGTATTTATTTAAATACTATGAGCAGGTATTTGTATTTTTAATATGTACATATCTTGGAAATGCTGACTTTAAGGGAAAATAATGCCTAAAAAGATAAATTCCAATTTTTTAATAGTATTTTACTTAAGTGTAGTTCCACATTTATGGAGTTTGATGTTCAGTTATGCAGATGTATTTATTACTCTGTTCAGTTTAACAGTTATCTGGTTTCTATTAAAGTGAGGGAGTTAGTTTCAGATGTGCATAATGCATGTCATTATGTCAAATTTGGGGGGGATGGCAAGGATGATATCAGTAGATTAATCAACTGTTGGCTTTTCAGTGCTCCATACTATCATTATTATATCAGCCTTTTAAAAATCCACTGTCGGTCGGCTTCTAGACTGTAGATTTATTTGAACAGTATCTCCTCAATACTAACATTTAAACTCGTCACCCCCTCTAGGGCGCTTCGATAGGGAAGTGGACATTGGCATCCCTGACGCCACTGGCAGATTGGAAATCCTTCAGATTCACACCAAGAACATGAAGCTGGCTGACGATGTTGACTTGGAACAGGTTTGTACACATAATTCCCTATTTGCAGTCAGGTGATGTCTCACACACTGCTCATGTGGTTATTATTATTATTGTTATTGTTAGAAGTAACTTCGGAAGAAAACTGCAAAGGAAATTGGATGCCATATTTGCTTGGAATCTGACAGTAGCTAAACCAGTTCATCAAGACTGGCTGATATCTCACTCTGATCACTGTGATCATCAAATAAAAGAGTTGCATATAAAAAAATACACAAATGTAATTCATGTCTCATAGCATTATTTATAGTTATATCTACTGAATGTGGAACTGATGCATGAATTGCTTGTTATATGGAGCTGTCTTGGTCTTTCTGCAGGTAGCCAATGAGACCCATGGGCACGTAGGTGCAGATCTGGCTGCTCTGTGCTCTGAGGCAGCCCTGCAGGCCATCAGGAAGAAAATGGATCTGATTGATCTTGAGGATGAGACCATTGATGCTGAAGTCATGAACTCCCTTGCTGTCACTATGGATGACTTCAAGGTAAACCATAATCTCTTTAATTATTGAGAGAATAGATGTATTTTCACATGGCCATAGGACTTTGTAACATGCTTGGTGTTCTTGCAGTGGGCCCTGAGCCAGAGCAACCCGTCTGCACTGAGGGAGACCGTTGTTGAGGTTCCCAACATCACCTGGGAGGACATCGGTGGTCTGGATGATGTTAAGAGGGAGCTGCAGGAGTTGGTGCAGGTATGAACCCCTTTCAGAAGTAAGATTGCTGTTTTATAGAGAGATTGTTGTCCTTTTAATAATGGGTTTTCCTTACCCCCGTCCTTTTTAAAATTTAGTATCCAGTGGAGCACCCAGACAAGTTCCTCAAATTTGGCATGACCCCATCCAAGGGTGTGCTGTTCTATGGTCCCCCTGGTTGTGGTAAGACCCTTCTGGCCAAAGCCATTGCCAATGAGTGCCAGGCAAATTTCATCTCCATCAAAGGACCTGAGCTGCTCACCATGTGGTTTGGAGAGTCTGAGGCTAACGTCAGAGAGATCTTTGACAAGGTAAGTATGTAAAATAGAAGAATGTGATGTTAGTGTTGTACATTAAAATGTCAAAAGACCACGGCTTTGTCAGTGATGTAAAATTAAGGAAAACTTGTCTGTTCTGCACCCAGGCTCGTCAGGCAGCCCCATGTGTTCTCTTCTTTGATGAGCTGGACTCCATAGCCAAGGCTCGTGGTGGCAACGTGGGAGATGGTGGCGGAGCAGCCGACCGTGTCATCAACCAGATCCTGACTGAGATGGACGGCATGTCCAGTAAGAAGAATGTCTTCATCATTGGAGCCACAAACAGACCAGACATCATCGACCCTGCCATCCTGAGACCTGGCCGTCTGGATCAGCTCATCTACATCCCCCTGCCAGATGAAAAGAGCAGGATCAGCATCCTCAAGGCCAACCTCCGCAAGAGTCCCATCAGCAAGGTGACCGACAACAGACCACTGCTTGTGTATAGTTTCTTTCATTGGGATGTTGTTGTTTTTAAACAATCATTACCTAAAACATTCTTAAAGCTTCAATAAGCAGTTTTTTGGCGTCGGTAGGCAAAAATTCCACAATGACTTTTCAGCATATTGTAATAGAAGTAATCTAAGAAGAAACGGGGCTTTCTGCACCTCTTAGGTTGACACAGATCTTGAAATTGTCATTGGATGTTAGTTATCTCTGGCTTTAGTTGGAGAGAGACTGGATTTGCTGTGAGCTCAATTGTTTTTTAAAAAAAAACCTTATTCTGAATCTTGTTGGTAGGATGTGGACTTGGACTTCTTGGCAAAGATGACCAATGGCTTCTCTGGAGCTGATCTTACAGAGATCTGCCAGCGGGCGTGTAAGCTGGCGATCAGAGAAAGCATTGAGAATGAGATCCGCAGAGAGAGGGAGAGGCAGACCAACCCATCAGCCATGGTCAGTGTTTTATTTTTATTTTTTTTAAACTTCACTTTTTGGCATCTACGCATTACCTTCTGCTTTTTCATGTTTATAACAATCATCTGTCTTTTTGTCGCAGGAGGTGGAGGAGGACGATCCTGTGCCAGAGATCAGGAAGGACCACTTTGAAGAGGCAATGCGTTTCGCTCGTCGTTCAGTCAGTGACAATGACATTCGCAAATATGAGATGTTTGCTCAGACTCTGCAGCAGAGCCGTGGCTTTGGCAGCTTCAGGTAAGTTTTGACATTTTGTCTTGGCACAATGTGTATTTTAACTTTAGACAGGAGCATAGATGTTGTTTTTGCATCACACTGAAATATAATCTCACCATTTAAAACAAAACAGGCTTTGTCATTTGTCACAGGGTGTCGTAGAGACAAGACAAAACAATCATTCCTTTTTAAGTACAGGAGTTTGCTTAAGATCCTGTAACAGAAAGAAAAACTTAAATCTCTTGTCTCTCAGGTTTCCCTCCAGTGCTACAGGCGGCAGCGGTCCAAGCCATGGCTCAGGAGGAACTGGCAGCGGTCCAGTGTTCAATGAAGATAACGACGACGACCTTTACGGATAAATGTACACTGCCCCTCGGTGGTCAGTACCGGGATCACACCTGTACAAATTCTCACCAGATTCCACATTTTTAGGACTTTGTGCTTCTTTCATGTGTTCATTTTTTTTGTATAATTTCCCTCGGAGAAAGCATGTAGCCGCTTGGTTTGCCCTGGCTTTGATGTGGGTGGGGGTAAGGGGATGTTGGACATGGAAGGTGAGTGACTGCAGATATTTTTTTCCAGTGGGGAGGGGGAGGGAGGGGTTATTGAGTGGCCTCATTCTCAGTATATCACAACCAACATGAATGGCTTTAGTGATGGGATTCTATGCTAGACTATAAGAACGAAAAGAAAAAAACATATTGCTAATGACTTCCTCTTTTTTTTAAATAAACAGTAGCATATAATGTATTACAAATTTGTCAAGGTTATGTTGTTGAAAATAAAACTCTCACGAAATGGAAGTGGAAAAGTGTCTGGTTTTAACACTTTGTATTGATATGAGCTGGTGGTATATGTATGTACTCTAAATCTTCGTTGAACATATCCTCTACAATAAGCAAACTCAGGTGGCTCAGAATCCAGTTTATATTTACCTGATACTGAAAAGTTCTTAATATCAAGGTTTCTGCAGGTTAGGTTAAAACTCAATACAGTGATTTGAATTATTACAATGTCTTCGTTATGATGATGGACGTTCCTACAAAAATAATTGAATTATAAAGTTGCTAATGTGTCATCTGCCATTTAAAAAAACAAAAAAAAAAACATAAGTAATAAGTTAAGCGTGATTCTATAACAGTGATTTCATTGAGTTTTTTTCCTTCACACCGTTGTACTTAAAGGTTTTAAATTTAAGTTGTTGAAACCTTGTGTGTGTGTGTAGGTTTTAATCATGAAACTCATCGGATGTGCCCAAATCCCGTATGTGTTAAAGAGTTTGATCCTGTAGAGCAGTGCAGCCGCAATTTCTGGCCCAATGCCATTTCATGATTTCCCCCGTCAAACGTAAACCTGTGGGATCAAAGTCGTGGAGGTAATTCTGTTTCTGACTACACAGTGTCACTCTGGCAGCGAGAGAGATTGATGTGTTTTCTCCAGATTTCTTTAATATTTAGCATGAGGTGATACAGTAAACTCATCACAAACGGCTGAATTAACTTTAAAACATTTTTAGCGGAAATGATCTTTGCAAAGCTGCATTTCTTGTGTGGCTCAGTAAGGATCGTGGAAGGGGAAATGAGGATGTTCGGCATCCCTCCACACTTTCTTTCCATCTCTCTGTGGGGGGGAGGAAAAAAATGCAGGTTACATTGGTTGATTATTTTTGCGTGACACAACTCAGTTTTTTTTTTTTTCCTCATCATCATCCAGCCAAAAGAAATCAACATAAATGTAGGACATTTAAACAAAAGCAAAAAATAGATCCTTTTACGTCCTCAAAGATAGAACTGTAAAACAAAAAATATAAACGTATAACTTTTCTATTTAAATTCTGAACTTGTACTATTTATATGTGATCATCGGTGTCTGAACATAAAAAGCATAACTCCGGACTTATCGGTCTGTCTGACCCCAAATTAATCAGTAGCTCTTTTAAGAAACGGGATCTCTGCTTTGTGCATATCAGAGATTCATGGAGGATGTTTCAGCCACGCGCCCCCAGAGGGAGTCTACAGCAGTTTGGACTGAAATAGCTGTTGCGCATAAACATGAGTAATGTGTGTTCTCTGGTCACATTTATGGGCGCACAAATATATTTCAAATCGAGGTGACGTAAGAGCAGCAACTCACCTCAACAGCTGGGACGATGAATCTCTCATTGCGGTTGAAAGATTCAATAAGAATCATATCATCCTCTGAGAGGGAAAAGTCAAACACCTGCAGGTTTTGCTGAATCCTGGAAGGTGTCACGCTTTTGGGGATACAAACCACGGCCCTCTGAACGTGCCACCTGTCACACGAAAATGCAGGAAGTAAAGACAGTGTCGGGTGTTTCTCTCGAGTCATCACTGGACCAAATGTCTACTTAAAAGCTGAAGCTAGAGAAGGTTTCCTGTCTGACCTGAGAATGACCTGGGCAGGTGTTTTCTGGTATCTCTGGGCGATAGCTCCCAGTCGCGGATCCTCCAACAGACTCTGTTCATCCGGAGAGGCCCAGGGTCTGTCCCCACTACCCAGAGGACTATAGGCCGTCACGACGACTGCCACTGACCTGCGGTGGACGTCAAACAGTGGTGGAATTTAACGGTAGTGCATTTACTCACGTACTACATTTCAGTGGCAAATATTGTACTTTTTACTCCACTGCATTTGTCTGACAGCTTTAGTTACTACATAGTTTTCAGAGATTTTACACAACGGGTCATATAACATACTCTTAAATACAACGCATTGTTAAAGAACAAACCAGTGGCTTTTTGGGTTTTGATGTCTTGGAAAAAGCAGAGCATAGTCAGGCTGACATCTCACATGTCTTTTTAACAGCTCCATCAAACAGGGAATTTCTCCTCTAAACTTGTCACATGGTTTAAATTCAGTACTTGTTCAAATGATCCAATATCTCACAAAATATTAAAGATTAGAGAAAAAGTCCTAAAACTGAAAACATTTATGTATGAGAACTTTGGTTTTTCTTCTTTCGTCTCCCGTCAATCAACTAACTCCACTTCCAGCAGCTACAACAGTAACATGGTTACAATAATCCAGTGATATCACATGATATATATACGTATATATATCAGTCAAAGGGGCCAAAACAGTACTTTTACAACTATACTTGGCTGCTAATATTTTTGTACTCATGCAGGACTTTTATTTGTAATGGTGCATTTTTACATTGCTGTATTAGTATTGCTGTAGGGTACAAACACTCCCAAAAACTCCCCAAACTATAAAACACATTGCATTAACTATAGAAGTAGTATTTTGTAATTATGTGGACTGTTACACTGACCGACAGTGAGCCAGGAGATCTTGTTGAGACAAGTATGGATGGCACTCCACCTACAGAGCAATTATATAAATAAATGAATAAGGCAAATCGCTTTTTTTGAGAGCTTTTAAGAAGCAGTTCTGCATAGTCTTACCTGGTTTACTACAGGTTTGTGTCTGGCCACGCTGATGATATCATCAATCTGCCTGGCGTTGAAGTTTGACAGTCCTATTGCCTTGACTAGTCCTTTGTCCACCAAACTCTCCATTGCCTTCCAAGTATCTCTGTAGTGTGTGTCTGAGTAGCGCACACTTCCATCTTCACGTCGAGGCATCAGCTCTTTCCCCCGCCTGAAATGTGCACATACACAAAGACTGGAAGGACTCTAAGGAAATGCTAATTTTATCTTCACAGCATGACAGCCAGGGGGAGACAAAGCCAGTTCATTGTGTGTGTGTGTGTGTGTGTGTGTGTGTGTGTGTGTGTGTGTGTGTGTGTGTGTGTGTGTGTGTGTGTGTG
>JAPQRN010000027.1:18303550-18315665 GCA_037367275.1 Coranthus polyacanthus | reverse complement strand
CATTTTTTTGTCTGTCTCTCCAGGCAGCTTCCTGTTTGTTATGGACCGACCTGAAGACGTGGGCAGCTTCAGCCACACAACGGAGGCTGTGGCCCTGAATGATGATCCTGCTAATGACGGCTCCACCGGGCAGAAGGACACCTCACCTACAGACATGCTGAGGTTCTGCCTCCACATCTGACTTTACACTATCATTCAGCTTAATTCTTGATATTTCAGGCTCATTTTTGTCTTGCTCTGTCGGTAACTCTTGTCCAAAAAGAACAGAAATGTATGTGTCATTTACTTTCTAAACAGAATAAAACAACATATGTCTAACCAGTGCTTTGAGATGGCAGTGCAGCTCCAAGCGGGTGCGTAAATATGGTTATTATGTCCTTTCATTATTTATTTTCATTGTATACACAAAGATGAATATATCTGGTTTTCCATTATAGGGAAAACTAAAAGATCATGCAGCTCTTCTGAAGCTGAGAGAGACTTGTAAGTATTTAAAATTAACCCATTTTTTGATGTGAAATGTAAGCAAAAATATATATTTTTTAATGTCTATTTTATTGATTAAATGTCACAGGCTGGATTATGTCAGTGAGCTGGAAAGAGTGAAGACGATTCATTTCAACAGTACAATGACGTTACACAGGTAAACCTACTGTTATAAAAAAAACGTTATCTTTGTCTCTGCGCCTATGTATAAATAAACACGTATTGAAAAAATGCTGATGTTTCATAAACATAAGAAATGTGAATATCATAAAATAGTTATTTCACATGTCTTTCAGAATGCAGATGTGGCACGCTCTTGCAGAAAAGCTGAAACAGAAAGATTCACAAGCCGAGTAAGTCAACCGCCATGCATGTATTGTGCTGAACCTTTATTTTGATTTTAGTTTAATACTTTTGTTTTTGCCAGTGAGCTGAAAGGAGAGAGTGATCGCTGTGTGGCCCTTTGTTCACATATAAAACAACTTCAGCAAGTAAGTCATCCGTTCTCTGGCCCTTTTTTAAATGAACTAACAATACTGTTTTATGAAATTATGCTTCCTCACAACTTTCCCCATTAATTACCTTATTGTGTCTTTTTCTTTAACAGGAGTCAAGAGATCTTCAAGATGAAATCTCAGAATTACAAAAGAAAAGACTTGGTATTTTCTGTGGTTTATAATGAAAGCATAATGAGTAAATTTGTTGTGTTTTTTACTTTTTTTTTTTCAGTTTACTAGTAAAGTGAAAACCAGTCGTTTCTTTTGTGCAGAGATGAAACGGCTTACACATGAAAAAATGAAAGAGATGGAAGAGTTGAAATCCAAGAAAGAACATCCAGATACAGAGAAGTACAAAGCTGCTTTGGAGAAAGGACAAGCGAACCTGGAGAAATACAAAAAGATGGCCGTCATGACACAGAACGTCCTCAGGGTAAATTGTTCAGCAGTGTTAGAGCATGAGTACTGTAACTAATTATTATGGATTAATCTGCCTTTTTTGTATTAATTATTTAGTCTGTGTCCAAAACCCAAAAACACTGAGTTTAAAATTTTGAGCAAACAAAAACACTTTTCTTGAAAATGATTATTTACAAAGTCAGGTTCAGTTTTCAACTAACACCTAATTGATTAATTGACGAATTGTTTCACTTTTAATATACACATTTCTCTGTACAAAGTTTGAAATAATTGATGCTTCTACTAAAATGAGGTGATGGTGTATTAATGTATGTAAATGTTTCTTTTCAGGGCCTCCTCTTGGCCTGTAAAGTCAATTGGCTGGATGATCCCAAACTTCGAGACATCGCCATGACGCTGGAAGAGTTTCCCATCTCTGACTGATCAATCTGACTATCTTATATTTGTGTATCATCATTGTAAAATAAATACTTAATCTTTAAAACACCGTTTTGATTTGTTTTTCAGGGTGTCTACAGGTGTCCGGCGATTAAAACGCCTTTTCAATATGTATATGTATACATATATATATATATGTATACCATATATATGGTCCAGAGGTACATTTTATATATGAGTATGATTATCAGTGTAAGGTAGTTCATCTAGATTTTGCCAACAGTGGCAAGAGTAAAGAGTTGTAACGTGGACTGTGACACAGAAGAGCTTGCCTTGCTTTGACATAAAACAAATTAAAAGATGGATAAATTAAATTAGATGACAATTTTGTGGCAATTAAGACCTCACAATTTCATATGTAAGAGTATTTAAGGGCCCAATATTCATAAAAACTACATTTACGACTTTTAAGGACCTGAAGGCTTCAGCCTGTTTCTGAAGACATAGTAATGCAGTGCTGCCGCCGGTAGGGGGCGGTGGCTGACGTGAGGACAGATCTTACATCCAGTAAAGAAAAAAGAAGAATACGCGGTAGCACGTGTGTCCTCCTGTACATTTGTTTAATCGTTTCGTATCTTAGTTTCTGGATCATAAAGCGGATTAAAATCAAGTGAATATGCCGAAGATTAAAGCGGAGAAGAAAAGCAGGCAGCACCAAGAGGTGAAAAACCAAGGTATGTTTGTTTCTCCGAGAGACGTGTTAGCGTTAGCATAACAGCTGTTAGCTCATGTGTGACTTAGCTGCTGGAGGTACATTTCAGCCAAACTTAGTTCAGTTCCTCACGAAGGCGTTATTGCAAACACTAAACAGTTAAATGCTGTCATTACGTATGTGCTTAAAACCCCACTAATGAACATAAATGGAGGTTTTCTCGTCTGTCTCCTGCGTTGTTGACATGAGAGGACGACAACGACGGCTCTGTTCGCCCCAAATGTGTTCACCTGCTACAGCATGATTTTAAATTATATGCTGAATTATGAATTGTGTTTTGGTTATCTCTGCATAACGGCTGTAAACAGAAATGCCACACAACGTCTTAGGTGTTTAAGTACCTTTCCTATACACAATGTGAGACTGACACTGAAATCTATGGACAAAAATAAAGAGAATGTCAACATTGGATTTCAGCCTCTTTGTTATTATTAAATGTTCACATAGTGTTATTTTCTTTCTGTATTATGAGAATCATCATTATCACCCTTTCAGTAAACACAAAATAATTAATCACTGTTCATAAAAATTAATAGCAAATGTATGAATACCCAAATATAATAATTCAGCGTGCCGGTTTGTTTTGAGGTACTTTTTTCATGTGTTTCATTGTCTTTTGTCTATTGCAGGTATAATGTTCAACACCGGCATCGGCCAACACATCCTGAAGAATCCTCTGATTGTCAACGGTATCATAGAGAAGGTACACCGAACAAGCTCCCTCTAAAGTAATAGAAAATACAAGCCAACCACCTATAACAAAGGACTGTACACAGATCATCCCAGTGCGTGGTGTTTTTACACATGTCTGAACTGATTTTGTTGTGTTGCTCAGGCTGCTCTGAGGCCGACAGATGTGGTTCTGGAGGTGGGACCTGGTACCGGTAACATGACGGTAAAACTGCTGGAAAAAGCCAAGAAGGTGGGTGTGTTTTCGCTGCTGCTTTTATTACTGTCACAGCTGAGACTTTCAGAGAGTTTCAGCCTGTGTTCTGTAAAAAAAACAAACAAACCCCGCAACGTCTTTGTGAATTATTTACTATGATCCTAATGTTACCGTCGTTATCTCAGGTCTTTTCCTTCCACAGCTTTAAAAGCCTTTTAGTTAGAAAGTATTAGCAGCAAAGAAACTGAGCTGTGTTGATCAGGCCATTTATTTGCAACATTTTGTACATAATGAGTGTTAAGTGTTGTTCCCATTATTTTTGATCAGTTTTATGAAATTTCCACCTTGCTGCGCCTCCTTACTGATTCACTTTTTGTCAGGTATTGATCATTTAGGCCTGCAAGAGACCATTTAAAATCAAATCTTATTTTCAGACATATATGGAACTTATACCCAATTTAAATGACTGAATGGACTTTCTGACTTATGCCCTTTGTACCGTTATATCGAGCTTAGTTTTCTCACTTACCTGAAGCCTCTTTTGTTGTGTTTCGTTTCTCTGTAGGTGGTGGCCTGTGAGTTGGACTGCAGATTAGTGGCTGAACTGCAGAAGAGAGTGCAGTGCACGTGAGTAGACAGCAGCACTGTGTCAATGTCATATCCGCACCGTTAGTAAAATATGACAAGAGTTTGTTTTCTACTGAAGAATCGTTGTGTTTTCCGACAGACCCATGCAGACTAAACTTCAGATTTTAGTCGGAGATGTGCTAAAAACAGATCTGCCTTTCTTTGACGTCTGTGTGGCTAATTTACCGTACCAGGTAAAGACATGTTTATCTTCCACAAAGCACACAGTTGATTCAGGTCATTTCATTCATTACGTGAATCTAAAAAGGTTTCGTAATCTTGCAGATTTCATCACCGTTCGTCTTCAAGCTACTGCTGCATCGACCTTTCTTCCGGTGAGTTAACCAGAGCACCGCTGGTCCTGTTTATGTCTTCACGTGTCCACAGCCAGCTCTTAGCAGCTCTGTCGTTTCACCTTTGTTCAGGTGTGCAGTGTTGATGTTCCAGAGAGAGTTTGCAATGCGACTGGTCGCTAAACCTGGAGACAAGCTTTACTGCAGACTGTCCATCAACACGCAGTTGCTGGCTCGTGTAGATCATCTTATGAAGGTCAGCGTGCACATTCAGAGAAACCGTGAACATTGTTTTTTTTTTATTATTTTAACCTTTATTTAACCAGGCAGGACGTTAAGAACATTCTTTTTTTTATTTGCAGTGTCGGCCTATAAGACAACCGTTCTGCTTTCATCAAGGTTTTTTTCCGTGTTGCTAATTTTTGTGTCGTTCCCATCTTAACCAGGTGGGGAAGAATAATTTTCGTCCTCCTCCTAAAGTGGAGTCAAGTGTCGTCAGGATAGAACCTAAAAATCCTCCTCCCCCAGTAAACTTCCAGGTGCGTTTTGATGTTATTTTTAATCATTTATTGTGTGAGAAGGCAGCAGAGGACGAGAGCAACTGTGAATATTTAATGTTCTTGTTCTCTTTACTCTCAAAAAGGAATGGGACGGTCTGGTCAGAATAGCATTTGTTAGGAAAAACAAAACCCTGAATGCTGCGTTCAAGTGAGTACCTGTCTGCTGAAAACACTACGACCGTACACTCTTACAGAGTCTTTTCATATGCAAAGAATACTTTAGAGTCAAGATATGTTTTTTTTGTATTTTCAGGTCTACTGCCGTCGAGCAGCTGCTGGAGAAGAACTACAGAATTCACTGCTCTGTACACAACGTGGTGAGTAAACGTCACGTTGTACTTGCCCAGGGCTGATCTTCGTAATACACTCACTTTTTTTTTTTGAAGATTGCCTTTTCGAACATTAATCACTGGCAGGTTAGAATCTAAAATCATTTGCTCCCTCTCGTCAGGATGTACCAGCAGACTTCAGCATCAGCAAGAAGATTGAGAGTGTCTTGCAGGAGGCTGATTTCAGCGAGAAGAGAGCCAGGTCCATGGACATCGATGACTTCATGGTGTAAGTTAAACGTGTGATAATTGCATGGCCGGTTTTGTTGACTTGGAAGAAAGTAACAGGTTGAACTTGCTTCATCGTGCGTGTCCTCTTCATCCTCAGACTGCTTCATGCCTTCAACTCTGCTGGGATCCACTTTTCTTAAGCGCCAGAGTGACTTGTCCTGCCTCGTGGGAGGATTGACTAGACTTTACCCAGAGGAACCGAAGAGCAAATATTAAAATGACCTTGATGAAATGTACAAAGAATATTATAAGCCACATTTAAAGAGCTCATATTGAGATTCCTAAGTGTGCCATTTTACTTTTTTTGAGCGCTGTTGGAGTGAATGTGAGAGTTTAAGGGATTATTATTGCAATAATCTAAAAGCCATTTACAGGTTTAATAACTACAAATGATGTATTCAAGCAAAAAATAAAATATTTAACCTGTAACCTTTTGAATGTGCTGTCTTGTTAAAGTGTTAAAGGAAACAATCAAAATGCCCTTCTCATTTTAACATTTTGTCACTAAATATATTGATTACTTTGATTATTTCCTTGGTCATATATTCAAAACCATTATGGTATGTTGTTCCATGTTTCCCAGGAGAGCTGAATTTGTCTCCATTGCAGTTTGTGCCCCTCGTGTCCAGTGGCAGACATGTTTAGAGTATGTCGATTTGTAGCTCGCAATCAAAGAGCGCCAAATTATGTGAAGTTATTACACACGGTGACCACTCATTTTGTTGAACTTAATGCAAAACATTGAGGTATTTACAGCAGATAGTGGTTTTGATGACTATCATTTAGCACTGCGTTGTTGAAGAGTACATGCAGTTGTAGACACGCACTATGACCACTAGAGGGCAGTGAGCAGTTATGACCTAGAACTTCATCGGTGTCAATTTCGACGCAGCAGGGGCAGTAGAGTCGATTTCCTGTAAACGTGTTTCAAAATATAGACGTTCGAGAAGTGGATGGTTTACATTATTTCAGTTTGGTATAGAAAGAACAGTAACACTGGTTTTGACAGTATATGATTTCCTGCTTATCTTACAAACTGTGAGCTATATAAAACTACCAGCAGGTTTTTTTTTTTTTATACTTCACATTTGTTGTCTCCAAGCTACTGTTGCATCCACCTTATCTCGGGTAAGCGGTTGTATCCTTTTCAGCGATGAGCAGTATCATCTCGGACCCCTTTTCAAATTTTTCAGTGCAATGCATCGTATCACTTTGGCCTCTGTGGAGGATTTCAGCAGTCACCATGGATACAACACACAGGTCCTCTACCTCCTTAGTATGCATAAGGACATCAAGTCTGATCTAAAAGTTGTTCAAATGAGCATGTTTTAATTGATGCAGGGTAAGTCCGGTGAAGTGGAGATTTGTTTCCTCACTTATCTCGACAGTGTTGCAGACTCACTCCCGCTCCATATGCACACAAAAACAGGTGGAGAGGGCAGGATGAGGACGTAGCGCTGGAGAGGGACCTTGTGTCTTCACGCCCTACGACAGCAAGTTATTCAGTCAGACATGAAACACATGAATCTTTATTACTTCATCCAGCATTACATCCGGTGCAAACACTGAGCAACATAACCAATGGTAGGTCAGTGGTCTTCACTATACATTTATTAATAGCAGTTTTTTCTAGTTTCTTTTTTTTTTTTCTTCTTCTTTTTTTTTTTTTTTATAACAAAGTGTTAAAGAGGGGTGGAAAACATGTTTTACATTAAGTAAGAGTTATGTCAGTTGCCACCTAGAATGACATGGCACAAACTGAAGCAAACTACGAGTAAAAACGTCGTGGGGACACAACGAATGAAACCAACACAAAAAAAATGCAGCTCGATGTGGCTAAAGGCTTCTTCCAAACGGCTAAAAGTTCTGAGAAGGAAGGAACAGGGAGATCAGTTATAATGAGATGAAGAGCTGGCATCAAAGGATCTAAAAGCAACATCACTACGAATGCTTGGCTGCCACGAGCCAACATATGACAAGATGACTATACAATGCCAACTGAAGACCAAAAAGCATGAAAACTGAGGACAGGGGCGTACATACACTATCAGAGAGTGCACATGCAGACATGTCAGCCAGAGCAACCAGAAATCAAATACTGGTTTTTTTTTTTTGTAGGAAACCATTAAAACGTGATGGAAATCTCTAAAGAAACCAGGTCAAAAATGTTCTTTTCAAAGAAAGTACAAACAAGTATAAAAGAAAATAATTTAAGAATTAAAAGGGCAGGGAAACTAAACATTCTTCATGAAAAAAAAAAAAAAAAAAAAAAAAAAAAAAAAAAAACCTACTTAAAAAGGAAGGAAATAAAACTATATTCCTTCCCGTGTTTTCTGACAGGAACATAGTGAGTAAACAGCCAGTTTTGTTAGGAATGGGATAGTAAGAAATGCGATTCCTTGAGCCTGTTGGTATATCAGACAGTCCTTTTAGGGTTTCACAGCTGCTCGCGGCAGCCCAAGTTGTGCCAAACCTCTAGTGGTTATGTTTCTGTATGTGCCACTTAAACCTCTTCAGCCTCAGTCTCTAAAGAGCACGTGGCCTCTTGGGGTTGATCTGCTTACTGGCTTGCTCCTCCTCCTGGAGTGCAGAGCGGAATGACTTCACTTTATCTGTTACAGGAAAGACGGAGAGAAAAAAAAAAAAAAAAAAGATCATAAAAAGTGATTAGTGTTTTAATGGCTTTAAAATGGAAGAGCCTGCCACTGCTTAACTGTCTACTCAAAGACAAAAGTAAGCTAAAAATGTACTTGCATAGAAGCGAACTGTCGATTTCATTTGTTTGCTTTTCAGCAGGATGTAGCAACAGAAATAAGGTCATTGTGTGTCAGTGCTTCAGTCATACCTCGGAGCTCAGTGAGGATGTCTATCTTCTGGTCTAGGATCTGCTCCAGCTGCGTGGCATACGACTCCACGTCGTAATCCACCTCCTCCGTCATCTCCAGCAGCACCTTTTCATCCTCCAGCCACCGGATCGATTCCTGGAGACACAGGAGACACGCATTCATTCAAGACATTAGGTTTCCAGAGTCAACATGGAAATTATAGGTAAATAAAGCTCCATTTGGCCAGATGTTGACAAATGTGAATACGAAGTCAAAGCTAATTATTCTACATGAAATTACAGCTTTCATTTTATGTTTAATGTGCTGTATTAGTAAAACTCCAAGACGTACAGAAGCTCATACAAATGACAGATGGTATTCCCCTTGTTTCGTGTATGTATACATAGTAACATTGATATTCCGACCTGGAAAACAGCACGGTGGTCCTCCAGGACCTGCTCCTCCATCTCCACTAACTGAGACACCGCCTCGTGGAAGGTGAAGAGCTGGGGTGACACTTCCTCTTCCTGCATTTGAAAAAGTCAACTTAGCTTCAGCACCAACAAAAACTAAACACACAAGATCACTGCCGAAGTCTGGAGTCTTGTAGAAAGCACTGTTCATTTACAAAATCGTGTTGACTGTTTGAAGTTTTACCATTTTCTGTTTTCTCACTAGATCACTACTGTACGTTCCTTTAAAAGCAGGCTTATGTCTGTCCAGAGCTGTTCGCTGAGTGACTGGGTTTCAATGTGTATGTGCGCAGGACGGCTTTGGGAAAGAGAGGGCTTGTGATATATTTTAAACCCAATTTAGACCAAAGATGCACAACAACGTAAACTAAAACCTTGCAACTACTTGCAAAGTGCTGCTCTGTGACGCCCTAAAAACTTGCCAGTTCACACCAATGCAAGTAGATGAAACAGTGCACACATCAATTGCTGACAGTAACTGACAGCTTTTTAGGCTTTTTTTTGTAGCTGGATATAATCTGTTACAACACCATTACAACTTTTCCTACAACGGTTTTGTCTCTGCAAATCTTTGGTCTGAACTGGGCTTTACAGAATGTAAACACTGTGCTTAAACGAGCAGACTGTGCGTACTTACATTCTGCTCACAGAGCAGCTTGAGGTCGTCTCTCTGTGGCGAGATGCTCAGCCACTCCTCATCCAAAAGATCCAGCTGGTTGACAGCGTGGATGTTGGGCCGACCCCCTTCCATCACCTGGTTGGGGTCCACCGTCAGCTCTTTAACCCTGCAAGCAAGAAACACATTGAGCCAGTTAAGACAAGATCTTTCTCTCTTTCTGCTCTTAGCACGCCTTCTTTTTGAACAGGGTATGGAGTTAACTGAGGGTTTGAATAAGCATTCACACAGGATGGCAGCATCATGGCAGCAGTGACGTCATGCATGGGAACAGATGACTGTGTTCGCTCATCTATTCATTTTGTTGCAGTAAACTGATAAAGTTACCAGAGAGTCAGGTTCATATGAATAGACAATTCAATACATGTCATCTCTAAGGGTGCAACATTGGTTCTCGATGGTCATGTCGTTTAATGAGGCTTCACTGAGCTGCTGAAGTGTTACTGCCTTGTTCCCGACCTGCAAGTAAAGCACTAATTAATTAGGACTATATGAGAGGGATTATCTAGTGAGGGTTGGCTCAAACACAAGCTCATCCTGGATGCCTCTACTGAAAAGCTTCACGGACGTTTTATCTTTATTAGTGTTGCCCAACAGCAGGTGACACCTTATTAAGTCAAGTAGTGAACCGCCCTGTATTCATTCTGACGCGTCACACCTGACTTCTAGCAGCTCAGCACTAAATAAAGACACACCCACACTGACAGACAATGTATTGTGCTTGAGGAAGTGGAAAGAAAACGGTTATGTCCAAAGGAAAAAAAAAGCAGACGCGCAAGTGGAAGCAGAACGGCATGCAGATGAAAGAAAGGTGACTTAGGGATGAAGTGAATGGAGCTCATACATGTTTGTATCATAAATACATGGTAGGAGCACATGCACTGTGTGTTTTGTGTGTGTGTGCGAGTGTGTGCTATGCTTTGGGGAGTGCTTGACCTGCTGGGAGAGGTAGCAGCAAAGTCATCATACTCAAAGGTATTGGTGGGCGAGTGGTCAGGGCGACTTCCCTGGCCGCCCTGGGAGAAGGGGATGTCCGACGGACTAATCCCAAACTCCTTCACTCTACACAGTGGCACCGGCCACACCAGCGCACAGAGGAGCAAAGGACGGGAGAGAAGAGGGGGAAAAAAAGCAGGAAAAAGAAAGGAGAGAGGAGACATGAGAGTCAGACAGAACTACAGAGAGCCTGCAGAGAATTCACAAACATCTATTTACAGGAGGGCTGGGCAATATTTCATTCAGAATTCATTTGATTACTTTGAGTTTCTGAACAAAGTGAAATGTGCTTCCTCTGCTAAGACTCAAACTCCAGCACTGACAGTTGTCTGTAGTTAGTAAAGTATGCCGTCGTTTCCTTGGAGGAACCTGTACGCGTGAGCTTTGCTCGTCAACAACAAACCAACACCATAGAAAAGTAGTCATGTTGCCTCAATCCAGTCTACTCTAAACTTTGGGTTGGTATTTTTGAATCAAATACTTGTCTTCAGTTCAGTTCATCCATAACAAAAAAAAAAACAAAAAACAAAAACAAATAAATGAGATGTCATTTTTGGCTACATTGCCCAGCCCTAGTTTAAACATTTGTCAGAGTTCATGTCAGTCTATATAAAAGTCACGTCAGAACACTGCACGCTCAATTCCTGTGACAACAAGATGGTACGTAACCAAATGTGCACCTGTTAGCGTAGCGTAGTGTGTTCAGTGTGTTCTCGCAGGACGTCATACCAGGAGAGATTGTTGCAATCTGTGAAGACACAGAGAGGACGATTCAGATCCAATACTTTGAAATCAATAATGAATACATGGACAAAAGGTCATTCAGAATGGCTTAGAACTGACCATGCATGTGCGTGAATTTTCCCCAATGAAGGAGTCTCTCAGGACCTGGGTGAGCTTACTGGCTCTGAATGGAGTGTGAGGTTTGTTACGGCCGAGAGCCCTGATACACTCCTGACAGAAGGAATGAAGATGCACATTAGAAAGCTCCTGTATGATACTTTTAGTGTAAAACATACTGGTAATACAATACTACTACACAAATGAACATTTTTGTCATATGAACAGTTTGGGGTATTATGTCTGTTTCACAGAGCCACTGCCATCACTGCCACATCACACAAACCTTCAGGGCCAGCAGGCTTTTGTTGATCTCAGCGCCCTCCAGACGGGTCTGTCGGTCTGCGCTCGATGTGTCTGCCCCCCTCTCATTCCCAGCGAGGTCGATGAGGGAGAACTTGCCGTGCATCTTCCCCTTCCTTCGGAGAATGATCTGGAATACAGCGTGGCTGCGAGATGAGTGGGCGTTGGCTGACGTCTGTCCTGATGTTCTGGGAACGAAAAGAAATAAAGAAAGAAGACATAACGATGAAGGCGGGAAACAAAAAAACAGCAAATGGATAAGAATTGGCCTAAAACATTTGCCGTAATAACAACAGACTACTTTTCAGTTGACATACCTGCAGCTGTTGCCCACTTCTATGAGTTTCAGGACGTCCTCTGTGCACTTGACTTCCTTTTCCTGAAGCCCTACAACCTGTACTTGCTGTTTCCCGTCTTCCAGAACCCTCAGCTTAGCTTTACGATTCAGGAGGTCAAAAACCTGACCAAGTAATCAATCAATCAATCAATCAATCAATCAATCAATCAATCAATCAATCAATCA
>JAPQRN010000027.1:18277573-18300144 GCA_037367275.1 Coranthus polyacanthus | reverse complement strand
AAAAAAACACACATTTGATTTTGCATTTTAACATCTGGTTAACAACTGGCCAGGATCATTTCTCTAAAAATAACTCTTCTGTTAAATTCAGGTGATTAAAAAACACAAGCAGATCAGTTTTTGTGTTTATTAGGTAAATAACCTATGAAATAAATCGCCATGTTGTTAAGATGGAGTTACCGTTCTGTAGTTGCTGTTGTGTCTGAGCTTGGGTCGGCTGTGCAGGCTGCTGGGATGGAGGCGGCGGTGCAGGCTCTGGTTGTTGAGGCTGCAGTGGTCTGGCCCGGGTCGGAACAACTGAAGACACAAAACCTCAAAGATGAAGCAACACATCATTTTGGAGCCAACGTTCTAAGTTCGTCTCTGTATTTACATATTTGTTGAGTAACATAAGGGCAGGGGTAAATCTGCATCTAATATAGTGAGAAAAATACATATTGTACTCCGGCATAATTTGGTAATATTGGCCATGAATAAATGCCAGTAGTGTCTCTTTATCCACCAAAATCTTTGATAAAGTGAGTAAAAGACACACATCTGTTCCAGATCTCAGATACTTACTACCGTATTTCCTCAGATAAAAACCGGGAGTCAATTACAAGCCGAGTCTCTGATAGTCGTCGGGGGTGAGGTCGACACGAACAAATAAAAGCCGTCCTCAAATACAGGCCGGGTAAAAAAAATAATATGGATAAACTTCTGGCGCCAGTTACGATATTTGGTCACTTCTACAAGTTTAATACATTCAACAATGTAATCCAGCTATGTTCAACACTTTGTTTTAGATCGCTCATCTGAAGTATTATGGTCTGACTTCAGTCACTGCAGGTGTGTGTGTCTTACTTGTTCAGATGAAGTGTCATTTGTAGAAACTTACAAGCACAATGGGAAGACAACGTTTACACAATAAAAGCTCTGTTGCGCAATGAATGGTTTCTATCCACTGAAACGCTAGAGGGCTTTTATTTTGCAATGGAAGAGGAAGTGATGAGTTTGTAGAAAAGCGCATTGCACTGCTTCTAACATTGCAAACGAGAGCGGATCAAAACGAGGTTTCCTGCTATTTACAAAAATTTCTACTTATTAATCAGAGGAAATTATAAAGGTCTCCCTCTAATACAAGCCTCCTTCAAATAAAGGCCTGGTACCTTCTGCAGCTGTGGTAAATAAAGGCCCCAGCCACTATTTGAGGAAATACGGTATATGTAACAGGAGTACTGTAAGGAACCCACCTCTGTTATCCCTGGACGGAGTATCATTCTTAGTAGGTGCTATTGTCCGCCGGTTCTGCAAGAGCCAACAAATCCACTTTAAACTAAAATCAGAGGATTGGGTTTTCTAATAGCAAGCGTTTCTAATAGCACTATTCTATTTGATGGCTCCTGAACCTGAGAAAGGAAAGAAAACATGTTTTTCCCCATTTTTGCCCTATTGGTTACTTTATGCAGCAGAAAAGGAAAAGCCTGAGAATTAGATTACTACTTTTCAGATATTCCATCAAACTTTAGTTCAAATCTACACCTTCCTGCAAAGTCGACTTTTTTTTCAGCCTGATGCTCTGACAAACAATGTAAATTACATCATCTCGTTTTCATTTGCCACCGTTTTCACTTCTTAACTTTAAAAAAAACTAGACCACACGATCACAACTGCAACGTTTGCTAAAATAATCCTTGTAGTACATGACGAAGCTGCCCTAATCTAAAGTGCACCATACACTGTGTACTTAACAACACCAATTAGGTTACCTAGGAGGATCCCGGTTCTATAATAAGGTCTAGCAAACTGCAGCCACATACAGTAAAGACCTGAGTCAGACAGAGAAATTTAGATGGCTATGATGCAATTGAAAAAAAAACAACAACTAAAAATGCAGGGATTTAGTCAAACTAAAATGAAAAAAAAAAGTTGCATTTCTATCTATACAGTCCAAACCATACATGCCTATGAAGCAATATGCTCACCTTTGCAATTTTGTTGATTTTCACAGATGTGGGTGTAGGTGGAGGAGGAGTCTCTGGACTAGGAGCAATCTCCTCTTCTGGGGCTACATCAGGATTAAGTGCAAATATGCTCTCCAAATCAATCTGTCAGGGAGAAAACACACAAGTATGATGCAACTTTGGGACTTTCAGAAAAACGCAATGAAATGATAATAAACTTAATAGACTATGCGGATAATTAAACTGCCGTTACGCTATGATTAAAAAAGAACAAAGTGAGACAATATTTGACGGTGAGTATGGACGGCCGGGGACATATGGCAGGAGTCAGAGGCTGAGTGAGCTCATGCACATCAGGTTACAGACGGTGATGTCTGCTGGGGCTGTAGTACATGCAGGCTGCTTGTATAATCCTCACAGCTCTTGAATGCCTTTAGATGCATTATTCATTGTAGCAGAAAATAAAAGCACATGCTGCTGCTCGTGCCTTGAGTGGTAATAAATGGTGGGTTACCTCTTTCCCTTTTGTGTCTCCGTTTTCTATCCACTCCACTGTGACACTCTCATTGTCCTCATTCAGAGAGGTCACCATGGCCTGATGTATACGTCCTGTCAAAGAATCAAAGACGGGCGAAACACAAACATCAGACCGGCAGGCATAAACTAAAAAGAGAGGCACAAATGCAGAAAGACTGAAGATTTATTTTTGTTCTTCTTTTCTCTCACATGAGCACACCACACCACATGACGTGGATTTCACTAATACCTCTGGGTGTCAGCAAGGTAATGCATTTAGTCAGGTAAATTACAAAAAGCCTAATTACCACCCGCAAGCCTGATCAGATTTGTAGCTAGTCGTGTTAAATTTCAGCTTTGTCTTTAAACTTACAGATGTGGCAGAGATGTTTTATCAGGATTTGCTGTGTTCGTTTTTTCCATCTGCCGTGTCACGTGTTACCTTCTCACACTTTAGTCCTCAGCTATTGACATTTTGTATTACACATATAAAGAAATTGGTCTTAAACATATATGATGCAAATAGTGAAAGAGTTGCTTTAAACAGATAATAGTAGTATGGATTAATTTTAATACATATTAATATGTAAAACAGGGTTCTCTGTATATTTTCCTCAATCAGGTGCTTTGCATAGTAATATGTATCAGTATTAAGACAGACTTGCACAGATGAATGAAGCCCTGCAAAATCAAATCTATTCTGGGTTCATATTAATACTAATATAAGTGAGATCAACACCTAAAATATCAGGTCCCTGTGTGACTCATATGTCGCATATGAAAGCGAGGCAATAAGCCTTAGGTTTATCTTAGTAAGCTCTGATCACACATTAGAGTATCACTGATAATACAGTAACAAGCACAGCTGCTTCTGCAGAGGTTTCTCTTGCTGTCTCAGTCTGCAGCGTAATAATACCAGCTGGAAAAAGCCTACTCAGCCCTCCCATCTTTGTGTATGTGACTGTACGCTGTAAATTCCCAGCTCAATCCAGAGAAACAGCATGTTCCTGAATCCATTATTCAGAAACACACAGGGACCTGACGAGCAAAGATGCTTTTAGTGTTCTCGACTGCTGAACATTTCACAGATCTAGCCTACAATGGTTTTATGTTGGCAACATTCAGAAAAGACTAATGTAGGGTCTTAAATACAAAAAAGCTGCAGTTTTTTTTACAATGAAAATGTCTTTGTTTCCCTGGCTCAAAAAGAGGATTAAGCAACAACAAAAATCAAATAAACAAACAGAACATAACTAACTAATGGTATCAGCTTCCTGTATCAGCCAAATTACTGTAAAACATCGATATAGACCAATACTGTCCAAATCACAATTAACATTAAAAGTAACAATAATTTTGTAATTTACATATATAGACATACCATAACTACCAAAACTCTTCTTTACAGCTTAAGTCAGCTGATCTGCTACAACAATGTCAGTGTTTTGTTTTTTGTTTTTTTTAAATCTCTCTTAACTATTGGTGGGATGAACACCATGGAGTTGTACACACTGGTCCAAAATCTCCAATGATTGTCCAATCGTGGTTTGACCTGATGACTCTGAAAGCCAGAGCAAATGATTCACAAAATGTTTGTACTATAATGCGGTGACAACTCATAGACCACGGAGAACCATTTCTTTGTCACGTTTCTCAGTGCATTTGTTCAGATTGTTTTTCCTTTAGTCTGTCGTCTCTCCGTACAAGCAGGTCTCCTTCAGTATTAACTACAGATGTCCACCTTGAGGATGCCAGCAGGCCTTGGCAACAGTAAAGGCAGCTGGAACATAACAGACACCTGTGATGCCACAACTCAACTTACAAAGAGTGTTTATAGCATTGAGCTGCAAGAGGGCCTGCAGCACTCAGGAGATTACAGCAGGGACATAAGAAAACCGGGGATCAGGAAAGAACCTTCAAATCACAACACCTTCCCCTCAATGTTTTGTAAAGTAGCAGAAAAAGAGAGAATAATATGCAACGTGCCAGATTCATGACATTAATCTGGCGTGAAACCACAATCCCAGGGGTTTGACGACTTCCTCAAACCACTTTACATGAAGTGATTTGTTTCTTCTCAATTCTGCTGGATGTTTGCTGCATCAACAATCATGCAGGAACTTACTGCTTCTTTCCTGGTAACATTAAACCACGCTTCATGACATAGTGATCCCAATAATGCTGCAGTGACAGGACAAGAAGCCAAGACAAACAAAAGTTTCCTCCACACAAAGACAGAGTTTACTGTAATAACTGCATCCACATCCAGAGAGGGATGAAACCATACCGAGGCATGGTTTAACTGAAGACTAATATCCTTACTGATAAAACTATCAGCTAGCAATTTCAGCATTAATAATAAATCTTTAGCTCTGTTAACACAAACGTGGCAGTTAAGTTACAAGATCGAGACAAGGGCTGGATACCAAACTTCAATACTTTTACGGCACAGACGAACTGCATAGAAAAATGCCTTGCTCTGTACCAAATTTTGATACTTAGGGAGTAAATCTGCTTGTACTAAGACCCAGTAATTCTGGCCATGGCTGTCTAATGATGTGGTGTTACATGAACACATTGTTAATTACCTTGACACCACAGTCTAATGTGTCCCGCTGCAGTTTCATAATTAACGGAGTGGACAAGTTTGGACAGCTTATTCCCAGTGTGAAGTAATGGAGCTGTATATACACCATATTGTCCAGTCAAAGTGCGCACACCTCCACACAAACACACGGACGACTTTTACTTTTTGTTTATTATGCTGTAAAACTGCTTTGAATGGAGACAAGAATTGAAACAGACAAGTTAAACCATCATGATAAATAGATTTAACATTTTTATGTTATGAAACCGCTTTGAGTTTGTAAGAGCTGAAATAAAACTAATCAAATAATTTTCTTTTTGTTAACATTTTATAAAATTAGTACTGAAAAAAGTATAACTCAGGAATCGGTATCAAAGCCAAAGTACTCAAGCGCTAATCAAGACACAATATTATAAAGCTATATACTGGACTTTCTAGAGAAGGGAAAATACAAGTCCTCAGCAGAGATCAGTATATTAATGCCATAGGCCTTCCTCTTATGTTATCAATCTCTTTTTCTGTGTACAAGCTGAAATGCTAAGTAACATAGTGGCTTGTCCTACAGCAGCTGATCTACTGATTGTAACTGAATGCACTCCACGGTGGATTGAGTCCACGGTGTCCCACTTTTACACTAAAACCTGGCTGAATGAGTGACCCGACACCTCCCAATAACTGGGAGGGGGCTTAAAGGGGGTGCTTCAAGCTCTGCTAAACCAAGGGAACAAACAAAGGCTTAGAAGCATCAGTTTTACTACCAAACCAAAAAGTACCCATGGCTAAACTTTGTGAACATGTCACAGACTGGAAGTCAGTTAAGTTTCACAAAATAATGAAAGCACGATAACAGATAACCAACATTCAACAAAAAACAGAAAATCCATTATTACAACAACAAAGAGGATAGGAATCATAAGAGCCAGGGATAAATTAAGCTCATCTATTGATTAGTGTGAAAATATGCTCCAAGAGAGATCTCGGACTGACTGTAAAGTGGAGAGAGAGAGAGTGTCCTGGCAGAAGTGAGGGAGCTGGCTGCAACAGATGGGGTGGTGGTTAAGAGCATGATTTTGGCTTGAATCTGAAGCCAGCCTCGCCACCAACCCCCTAGAGAGAGGGCAATCCCTGCTCCGGGTGAAACACCACCCAGGAGGGAAATGGACAGAACCACTTCCCTTTTTTTCCCTCCCCTGAAGCAATAGGTTTGACATCTCACTCCTGGGGACAGTAACATTAAATGATCCATGGATGGCAAGAGATAAGGATATCATCGTCTCTGTCTACAATCTGTTTCAAAACACACCCTTGCCACACTAGCTTTAACCATTTATCTTCAATCAATTGCTTTGTACAAAAGAGTATTTGTTTATCCATAACATCATCATCACTGGGTGTAGCCTAATCCTGGAAGGGCCAGCAGTAATGACACAAACGATTCAGTCCTCTTGGCTGCCGGTCCCTGAAGCAATGCTGTACCCTAACTATACAAGGCAGGCAGAATAAAGCTGACATTCACACAGAGAAGAAGAGACACAGAACAAGCCGCCCTTAGCCTTTTCCTCTTGTGTTAAGCCTGAAAAACTGAAGCTCCAAAGAGTGTACTGTAATCTCAGCTTCTTCCTGTTGACAGTGAACAATATGCAGCACTTCTGCAACGAGCACATAAGTTGACATACATAGATGTCTCATACGCCACTGTTTGTTTGTCATCAAGCAATCGCACTGTATTATCTATCATCCGTGAGGAGCAGATTTTCTTTTATGCAAAGGAAGGCCTTATACGTGAAAGTCTCCATTAGCGGTTGAGCTATAATAAAACCAAACCCGTTTTAGGAACACTCGAGTTTCCATAACAAACGTTTGTTTTTGTTGGCTCAGTAAACATTAATTAAGGGAATCAATTATTTAAATGCGCCATGAAATACAGTCAAAGAACAAACAGCTGTTGACTGGATGCATCCTGGTTACGCTAGTATCCCGGCGTTATTGCTGCAATAAAGCCGGTAACATTAGCATTAGCCGTCCAGCTAATCTCCGGCTAATGTTGCTCTCTATTAAAACTAACGCTAAACCGCTAACGTTAGCTTGGTTGGCTAGCTAGTGTTACATTCAAAATTTCTGCTTAGCATAACCTGTTAAAGTAACGTTCTTCGAATACACAATAAAACCCGCTGCCACCGTCACACATCTAACGACATGATTTCAGTCATCAGACTCTTGAATAACGCTTGCTAAGACACGTAAGGGCACATTCAAAGGCTTTGGCCGCGGTAAGGCACTCCGCCCTGACAGCTAACGTTACCGTTTTCGTGCGGCTAACGTGAAAGTTACGCTGTGCAGCCTGGAACAACGGTTGCTGTATTCAACAGCACCGCAGCAACAAAGATCCCTAACAACTTAACACGGTGCGACGGGAAAAGAATGGACAGGGTGAAACTTACCATCGCTGCGCTTTATCTCCACATAAGTACCAACGACAATCTTCCCAAAACCTGACGCCATTCTACATTACTTAAAACATTTACTGAAATAGAGCCAAACACTTATTGTGACCCGGGTGAATGCAGCTTCTTGTGTTTGGCAGGCTTTGCTCGGAGAGGAAGATGCAGGCGGCAGAACGAGCTAGCATTACGTAGCTTTGAAGAATAGCTGCATGTTTTCCGCCCCGGCATTTTCAAAATAAAACAGTCTCAAATCTGACAGGTCGTCCTTTTTTGTAACTTTCTTTTTTCTTTATTCTTTATTTAGCCAGGATATCCCACTGAGATCTAGATTGACTGGGTTTAGTAGTTTGCGGAGGTATTTAAGGTGACAACTGATATCTATCCACACAAACGTCCCGAAAGAGCACTTAATTGTGGACATGAAGACTTGTTGCAAGTGATATTTTGAACTGACTTTTTAAATATTATTTTTATATATAGCCTACTAAAATATATACACTTCATGTGCTTTATTGGCATGGGTGTCATGAACAACATGGCCACAATAATAACAATAATACAGTTATTTTAGTTTAACACCGTTTTCAAGTAAATTATACTTATGTTCTTTGCAGAGGCTGTACCAAACATATATGCATGCAATATTAAAATCATGCAGTGCAGAATATCAGTACAGCAGTAGTAATAAAACAATAGTAACTAATAATATATAACACTTACAAAAGTCATGCAGCTTAAAAATTACTTACAAGTGTAACCTGTAGGTTATTTTTTTTCTGGATTTATGTACGACGATAAATGGAAACGTGTAATATATAAATATCTGAGAATGTTTTCTTAAGTTACAAAGCACAGAGACAAAAAATCAGAGGAAAAAGCCTCAGTTGTCATGTAATTCAATTTGACGCTTGAATATTTTACCTATTCGTCCTCTTTTGGACAAATATTTTGAAAGTATACATTGTGGTATTGCTCCTTTTACAAGTATCCTAGTCAGTTTTCCACTTCTGTTAAGTACAAGGTCAGTTCTTCCCTCTTGTATGATTTTAATGATACATGCGGTGGATTATTTTTTCTTGCTGTGCACTTATCATCCTCACGGCCTGCTTTTATAACATGACTGTGACTGATATTGGACAAATTACATAAAGCCGTGGTTGGTCGCTCACTTCCGTAAGATGTTGGGTGCCCCTTCATCTCCCTTAATTTACAACATTTGAAAAATACTGTGAACTGCTCCTCATACAGTCCTCTCTATTCCCTTGTCCTCTTTTGCCCATTTGTTGACTCCAAACTTTGAGACGCCAAAGGGCATCATGTGCATCTGTACAAAAGTAGAACTCAGATCCCCGAGACCCCAGATAGCCACTGACTTTGGCAATTAGATTTTATAATGGATAAAAGCAGCAGAACGCACACCGGGCAAAACAGACACTCGCTGAAATCCAGAGGGCGTCGGCACTATCAGGAGCAAACCTGTTATGCTCAACCTGTTCGTTAAAAAGTTGACCTTTTTTCTAATCGCTCAGTTTGTATGGCTTGTCACTGCTAAGTTTGCTGTTGGATTGAAGCGGCTGCAGACGGACATGCAGGTTCGATATAGTCAACATGTAGCAAATGAGTCACGAATCAAACCAGCAGATGTCATTATGTGTCATTATAACACATGAGAATTTTAAAATGAATTCTTTTAACCGTCACAACTAAACGCCCACCCCCATCGCTCAAGGCTCCAGATTATTCTCTTTCCAGAAGCTACCAGTTCGTCTGTGTGTGATCCTACAGCTGTCAGACCCCCCCCCCCAGCCGGCCTCCCCCCACAGACACAACCCACCCACCTTCCACTTTGGCATCAGGCATTTGCTGGTAAGTTCTCAGCTGTCTATGCCCTAAATAGACCTTATCAGGAGTAGACCATCTTCTGAGGGGGTCTACCACACAGTTTTGAATGAAACATAAAAGTTTTGTTCATAAAACTGTTAATAATTCATACCAACTGGAAGGATAGCGCTTGAAACTCATGTAATCATGGTACGTAATGACATTTGGCATAGCGTCGTTCTGTGTCTGTGGGGGTTTTTGTGTTTTTTTGAGTGAACCCCTACATGTGACGGATGGTCCACCTTGGTTCTGTCCCATCTCATTGAGATTCACTATAAATATAAACTGAGGTGTTGGTGGGGGCAAGGTTATACAAGACAGAAAAGTTTGAAACAGCAACTACGGTTTGAAGGTCCAGACAGTCCGAGAAGACGGTTAAGACGAGAAGAAAGTAGAAAAGGATCGGACAAGATACTCAGCACGCAATCCTAAAGGTACAGTACAACATCCACAACTTCCACATTTTTTTCTTTTTCTTTTACTGGCTTTCGGGGAATGCAGGGGGTACTTAAGAGCACAGGTGGGGATAGATTGGGCCTATCAGCGGAGAAGGAGGACAGGGTGTCTGTCTATTGGGAAAGAGGCATTTGGTGCAAGGGTCTGACTCGGGTACGAGACCATGCCCAAATAAGGCTTGAGGAGAAGCCATTTAAAGTTAGAGATAGCATGTGCATGACCATTTGCTGCAGGAGACCCAGGCCAGCAGGACGCTGATTCGCAAAAGTGGTAAGAATTTTTTCTAGCAGTTTAACATAATATTATAATGTTGACAAAAAGTTATCATTGAACTAAGAATAAGCTGTATGTAACTTAATTTAAGTCAAAAAACAAAAAACGTACTCGTGTTTAATCTTAAAAATGTTTAAATGTTCAGATTTATTGAGAAATCTTTTTTTTCATGAGTAAAATGTTTGATATTTTGTGATGCTTTTATAGCTTTGCTGATATTAAAATATGTTACACTGACATTTAATTGATTGCTGACATTAAATTGTTAAATTCTTTTTTGCCTGCTGAGATGATACTGATCATAAAAGTGTTGACCCTCACGTTCAAGGAAAAAACACAAAGTTACCTGCTCTGTAGATTTTATGTATCGTAACTGATAGTCCCTTGTTCTGCCAGATGGGGGACCCAGTCCAGTTAAAAGATGAGGGAAACAAATACTTCCAAGCAGGAGATATTGACAAGGCTATTGAGAGTTACACTAAAGCCATCAAGGTTTGCAAGGACAAGAAAGTGCTGGCTGTCATTCACAGGAACAGATCTGCATGCTACTTAAAAAAGGTAAGCTGCTGAGTTAAATCAAGGAGTACAAGGACCAGAAAAGCATATTCAAGTTTTAGACATTTATGTATCTTTTTTCTTATAGGAAAACTATACCAATGCAGCATCTGACGCATCTAAAGGTAAATATCACTCATGAGAAATAAAAATCAAATCAGCATTTTCAATAAAGGCTACGAGCTCATGGTGTTTCGTCCTCTTTTTTAGCAATTGATGTTGACGCAGCAGACATTAAAGCATTGTACCGGCGCTGCCAGGCTCTGGAGAAACTAGGAAAACTGGACATGGCTTTCAAGGATGTGCAGAGATGTGCAACAATTGAACCAAAAAACAAAACTTTCCTGGAGACTTTACGTCGGCTGGGAGCAGAAATCCAGGCCAAGGTCAGAATCAAACAGCAATTCACGGCACTTATATGAGTTCATACTTGACAATGTAAAGCTTTACATACTGGAGATTCATTCTGCAACATTAATCAGAACTGCAACTTGTGCTCAACAATGTTTGTTTGACAGAAAACTGTTAATATGAACAGAATTATTCATAAATGTGATTCATACATTTTCATTTACAATTTAATGTTTCTTTTACAGCTCAAAACAACGTTCTCCACAGATTCAAGAGTACAGAACATGTTTGAAATCCTCCTTGATGAGGAAATGGACAAGGAAAAGAAGGAAAAAGTGGGTACTTTCTGTCGAAAATAGAATGAATGATTAATCTTCCTTTTACTATTATGCATAGGAAAAGTTGCAGTTTTACTTCTAGAACTTCCTTTTTTCTCCACTCTAGGCTGCCAATAATCTGATTGTGCTGTCCAGAGAGGAAGCCGGAGCAGAAAGAATCTTTGAGAATAACGGAGTGCCTCTGCTGCTCAACATGATAGAGACGGGCAAAGCAGAGATGATCCTGGCCGCCATACGTACTTTGTCAGGAATGTGCACCGGACACAAAGCTCGGGTAAGTATAAGGGTGGAATATGAAGAAAGGAAAAAAGACAAAGAACAAGGAAAAGCACAACTACTAATTTTGTTTCTAACAGAACTTACATCTCATATATTTCTCTTACCTTCTCTGAAACAGGCTATGGCAATCGTTCACATGGTGGGCGTTGATAAGATGTGCAGCATCATGGCTATTGACAGTGAAGAGATTGCACTGGCAACTTGCAACCTCTTCCAGTGCATCAACGACTCCCTCACTGTTGGGGATAAAAGGGAATTTGGGAAAGAAGAGGCCGTGGTTTTGGGTGAGACAAAATCATCTTCTGTAACTGTTGAAAAAAAAAACATTATTATGGATACTCCGTGTGTGCTTTTTAAACCTTTAGATTTAGATCATAGATAAAATTAAATGACACAAGAAATGGCTCAAGCTTTGTCGCTGATTTTTCCCGTTGGTACTGGCTGATGACTAACGTGCATCTTAACACCAAACCATTTGCAGATGCATCCAAAGATCTGAAGACCATCCTTCTCTCTCTGTTGGAGATGGTTGGAAGTAAGAAGGTGTCAGGCCACGGAAGAGACCAGGCTCTGAATCTCCTGAGCAAGAATGTACCTCGCAAAGACAAGAAAATGTCAGACAACTCCAGAGCACTCTTTACTATTGACCACGGTGAGAAGGGAAACTGCAGTATAGGCTACTGATTTGGTTTAAGCTCCAGTCCATCTCTACTTCCTAATAGATTACTATACATAGTGTATTTAAATAATAAATAAACGCATGTATGCATGTCCAGGGTTGAAGAAGATCCTCAAGGTTTGTGGTCAGGTGCCTGAATTGCCAGACCAGCTGCCTATGACGGACAACACACAGCTGATTGCCAGCGTGCTTCTCAACAAGATCTATGATGACCTCAAGTGTGACCCAGAGAGAAACAACTTCAGGGACATTTGCGACGAATACATCAAGTATGTCTATATAATACATGCTTTAACCAAGCCAACGTATAGAATAATAACAATAATTTGGGCCATCTTTTATGCTTTTTTCTTGTTCTCTACTCACACAGAGCCAAAATCGACCCCAATGACATGGACAAAACCATTCACGCCATCAACACCATCTCAGGGCTGCTGCAGGGTCCCTTTGACGTCGGCAACACTCTGGTCGGACATCAAGGCATCATGGAGATGATGGTGGCGCTGTGTGGCTCAGAGCGTGAGGTGGATCAGATGGTCGCCGTGGAAGCTCTGATCCACTCCTCCTCGAAGATGAGCCGCGCCTCCTTCATCATCACCAATGGCGTGTCACTGCTCAAGGACATCTACAAGAAAACCAAGAACGAGAAGATTAAAATACGTGCGCTTGTGGTGAGTGTTCCTGGAAGATAGGAGAATACATCCCGGTTAATGAATGATAGGAAAACATAGCAGCTGGCAGTGATAACAAGGCAAACAGAAACAAATCAGCTAATGTCATATGCAAAAATAAAGTACACATCTATATTTTTGTCTGTATGCATGTGCGTTTACTAATGTCCACGTCCTCTCCAGGGTCTCTGTAAACTGGGTTCAGCCGGAGGTGACGATTACAGTATGAGGCAGTTTGCAGAAGGCTCCACGGAGAAACTGGCCAAGCAGTGCAGGAAGTGAGTATGAGTTTGTAGCTGTGTGGGTGACTTTGACACGTGGTGTGGTGAATGTTACTTTTGAAATCTAATAGATTACAGATAATTAGTCACCCTTTTAAAATGTAAATATCATTTTAATATATATAATGATATAATGAGACTGGAATGTTTTGATTTTAAATGTCGAGTATGTAGATCACATACAACAAACTCTGACTGCAATAAAGCAACGTTATATACTACATATACGATTTTTGCCAGTTTCATTACTTTTTCTCGGTAACTGTTGTGGATGAAAATGACATTTATTCTGTAAAACTACAGTAACTAGTTGCTCCCCAACACTGCTGCAAAGTGGGTATAATGTTATTGTATCATGCACTCATATCCCTTGTACATCATTATCAGTATCTTATTTTCTTTTCTACACTTCTAGATGGCTCTGTAATCCCCAGATTGATACCAAAACAAGAAAGTGGGCTATTGAGGGTCTTGCTTATCTGACTAACGACGCTGATGTCAAAGATGACTTTGTTGAGGATGAACCTGCCATGAAAGCCATGTTTGAACTGGCCAAGGTACAACAATAACAGACAAAACATACTGTTGCTGCCATGCTGCAGCATATCTGATTCAGCATTATAAATGATGTCTCCACTTTCCGTGTTTTTCAGTCAAAGGATAAGACCATCTTATATTCAGTAGCTTGCACCCTGGTTAACTGCACCAACTGTTACGATAAGAAGGAAATCATCCCCGAGCTGGTTCAGCTAGCCAAGTTCTCAAAACAGCATGTGCCTGAGCAGCACCCTAAGGTAAAACAGGAAATGGAACAATTAGCATTTTCTTAGTCAGCAGACCAAAATATGACCCGCTGTGTCTTGCAAACTGACATTTTTTAAAGCATGCATTTGTATGCAAACCGTATGCTCTGGCCTCGTTTCATTTCTTAGGACAAGAAGGACTTCATTGAAAAGAGAGTGAAAAGGCTGCTAAAGGCTGGAGTCACGTCAGCCCTTGCAGTCATGGTCAAGGCGGACAGTACGATTTTGACCGATCAAACCAAGGAATTACTGGCAAGGTAGGAGAGGATAATGTTCTGTCTGATGTTACGCATGATTGTAATCCAAAATACATATGACTTACCAGAAAAGTTAATGAATCATGTCCTAAAGGGCTAATGTCGATAAGATTTATATTTGCAGTCATGAGTGTGTATTAATGAATCTCTCATTCGTGTAACAATGATATGATGGCTGATTTTTATGATGTTTTGCTTTTAGGGTTTTCTTGGCATTGTCAGAGGATCCCAAAGATCGTGGCATTATTGTGGCCCAAGGTGGGGGAAAGGTAAGTCAGTCTGGCATGTGTTCAACCAACCATATCTCCAGAACTTTTTCGTAACTGGTAAAACTGGTTGTTGAGGGTATTCCCATTTGGGTTGTGGCCAAATCAAACTCTTCAAAAAAAACACCACCTTTTGCTCTGCCCTCAGGCTTTGATACCACTGGCTCTGGAAGGAACAGATGCTGGGAAGGTGAAGGCCAGCCATGCCATTGCTAAGATCGCAGCTATTTCTAACCCAGAGATTGCTTTCCCCGGTGAGAGGGTAAGAAATGCAACAAAACCTCCTTTTTTGAACTTCATAGCAGTTCCCGCTGATTGACAGTAGGGGAAAATTTGTTCTTCCAAATCCACCCTTGACCACACCCATTTCCTTTGTCTGAACCTTGCAATTTTCCTTTTTGTCATTAAAAACTTCGACACCAAAGAGAGTTATTCCGTTTGTTTTGTAGCTGTGTGAATATATTCTTAGACTATGTCATGTTATTATAAATAAATAAAAATAGTCACTTCCCTGTCTCTGTCTCTCTCTCCGCTGCAGGTGTATGAGGTGATTAGGCCTTTGGTCAGCCTCCTAAACACAGAGAGAGATGGGATGCAGAACTTTGAAGCTCTGAGAAGCCTCACCAACTTAGCTGGTTTCAGTGAAAAACTGAGGTGACATTCTTCACCATCGCATGCATTAGTCACTGTTAACAGCTTATTTGCTTTACAGTCTTTTAACATTAAGTGTTGTCATTTTTGAAGAGTCAAGATTGTGAAAGAAAAAGCTCTGCCCGAAATTGAGAACTACATGTTTGAGGACCACGATCAGATCAGACAAGCTGCCACCGAATGCATGTGCAACCTCGTGACATGTAAAGAGGTGAGAACAGACGTCCAACTAACTTTTAGGGCCTGGGTCCACAGGCAGCGTCTTTTGTAGTAGTACAGCAGTATTTCAAATATTATAACTTGAAATGAAATGAATGAACAAGGAGTAATGCGGAAGTGACCTCACTGGTAACCATAGCAACAATAAACGCTTGTCAGAAGTGCTCTGGAAATCAGGTCATGGGCGCATCCAGCGCAAAAAAAAAAAAAAAAAACACTGCTTGTGGATACAGACCCTAACACGTCTTAATCAACAATGACACACAAAGTTTGATTTTCAATTCACCTCTGTTGCTGTAGGTACAAGAGCGTTATATGGAAGACGGTAATGACAAGCTGAAGCTGCTGGTGCTGCTTTGTGGCGAGGAGGATGAGGAACTTCAGGTGGCAGCAGCCGGAGCCTTAGCCATGCTCACTGCTTCACAGAAGAAGCTCTGCACCAAACTGACCCTCGTGGTATGTGTAACAGCATTTACCGTTTTTTTCTACTACATAATATGAATTGTAGTGTGGACATATGTGGGCAATGCATCTACTGCATTGTATATTGGTGTCCCGTGTGTCAGTCTGTGCCGCTGAATGTATGTACGGTCTACTTAAATGAATACTTTGAAGTGCTTAGACAATACACTTTTGGTATTTCAGTTTTGTATCGTCTTAAAAAAGCTTAAATATCTGGTTTAAACCCAGGTTCTATACGGGTAAAGTTAAAGAAGTTAAAGAAAAATGTTAATTACATTTCCAAGAATGTGGTTAAGAGTAAAAAGGACAAAACGTCAACAGCAGAGACCAAAATATAATGTATTGGTCAACGTTCAGAATCACTTAATGCCCATAATGCAACCCAATCTGTGCCTTTAACTTAACCTTCCATGTTTGATGTAATGCAGGCCTGAACCAAATTTCTCCCGAGCCCCTACACCCATTTTTTATTTTTTTTTTCCATGTGTCATATATTGTACGTTGACTCAGATGGATACTGATGATGTTTCAGATCAAAACTGCCAGGTTTTGAAGGCATGCAACAGTCAATCCATCATTTGAACACGATCACAATGTGTCACTAAGTTTATGACCTCTTTTCGAACAGACTACTCAGTGGCTTGAGATCCTGCAGCGGCTGTGTCTTCATCCCAACCCCTACGTTGCACACCGTGGCATTGTCATCATCTACAACATGCTCAACTCAGACGAAGTCGAACTGGCCAAGAAACTGATTGAGAGTGAGCTGCTGGAAATCCTCTCAGTGATTGGCAAGGCGGAGGACAATCCCAAAAGGCAGGAGCCTATCAATGCAGCACGCTCATGTCTGGTCAAAGCTATGGATCTCGGTCTCATCAAACCATTCACCTGCCCTTCTTAAAATGTTGGCAAAAAGTGAAACAACAGTAATGGACTTTGTTCTTTATTTCCTCTGTTAAATAGAGATTTTTCCAAATGCTTTTTTCACATCAAAAAATTTTACGGTATTAATTGGAGACACGTGTCTCCAAATCTCCAAAGATAATCTCTCACTTTATGAATCAGCTATATATTTCTTTTTTTACATAGACTATTTGGAGAACGGGTAGTTGAGTGTGAAGGAAAGGGAAACATCTCGTCACACAAGATCTCTTCTCTCATTGAGAAGAACAACCCACAAATATGATTGAGTAAAACTGAAAATGCGTATCTGTCTGTTGGTCTGGTTGGTTTACATGTTTGTTTATACTGTGTTGCTTTTTGGTATTTACTGTACGTGGATGAATAAATACACACTTTACATAAAACCTGTTTCAGTGTTGATTTGGAAAGTATGAATGCATGAAAGTACATTAAATCTATTTACACACAGACAGATTGTATTATATGCCCTACTGAGCAAAAAGGTTTTTTTTTGGATGAGACAAGGAGACAGATGATAACTTTAGAAGTTAACAGAATACACTGTCTGACATTTTAATGAGACCCTCTCTATAATGCTGTAAATAGAGTATGTAGCGTTGAATATGAAAATTGAGAATAGTTTCTAAGTGAGTAAGGTGTCTGTCTTCTTATTTTTCTTTGGTTTAGAGAGGGACACAGGGACAGAGGGACAGTGGAGAGGTTTATTACACAACAGAGGAACTTGAGGTGGTCAAAATGACCAGCTGAACCCCGGAAGTTCGAATGTGTGAAGATCTTTCCATCTTCACCAAAACTCCAAAACACCGAGTACTTCATTATTTGCGAAACCTTTACGATCATTTAAGGAGATGCTCTACGTTCCTCGTTTGATGACTGTTCCTCTGATATATACCCTTCTTTACGACTTCACGCTCATAAAATGATGACTTTTTTACTCGAAAAATGACGACTCCATCCTTGAAATGTCATGCGTTTTTTTTTTATCGCCGGCGTGTCTCTAACCCTCCGTGGTAAAGATGAGCAGTGTGTCTTCAGCCATGTTATGGACTCTCTGTCCCTCTAAAGCGCTGACAAATACATGCGCCTTACTCACTTTGACAGTAGTTTCAGTTTGTGATACTCACCGCCAAATATTTACTGCATTGATGAGCGTGTAGCATAAAAACATCAGACAGTATATTCTGCTAAATTCTAAACTCACCATGTATGCGGCTCCTGGTCTCATCTTCTGCCTCATGTCCTGAATCCAAACAGTCATGTTCAGATAGTTCACTGTTCAGCAGACGTTCAAGGAAGTCTGTCACTACATACATCATTTACATAAAAGTAAACGAATAATCTTTTATTTTTTAAAAAATTTAGAATGGATGAGAATGAACGTTTTACAACACAGTTCTTCCTGAAACTCGGTTAGGTTAGCTCGATGTCATTGGTTCATTAGGGACAAATCAATGACCTGGCAGTGTTTAAATTATGAAAGCATACACTATTATTGGTTTACACACAGAAAAAAAAAAAAAACATATCATGCGCATTCCAGGGTCTGAAGGGCGCGCAGACCAGATCACAGTGCTTACATAATAGATCGTGAGTGTGTGCGTGACGGTGATGTGCTAAACGGTATAATACCAAATCCAATCATCCTTTTTGTGTTTCATTTGTGGCGCTGTTGTGAATCATCAGCATCACCAGGACGCGTATGTGCTTGGCGCACGTTTCAGACGCATTTATCATAAAATGGAATAATCTGAACATCAGAAAAAAAAAAAAAAAATAGAACTACCCATGTCATATTTAAGACACGGATGTTAAGGTAGATACGCTATTCGCAATTCGGAAGTCTGTAATTTGGCGACACTTTGAAGTAGACGCGCAGGCACAGGGACGCAGACCGCCTGGTGGAAGACCCCCTCGGACGCGCAAACCGCAAGCGCATTTGTTTTAGATCTTTGCAGGTAAGTGAAATATTCAGGGTTGTGATTACTACAGGACTTTAAAATGGCGATAAAACCCAAAAGACACCAGAGGGTTCAACTAAGGGTTAAATAAGTAGGTTAAAGTTGTACTTTAAGGGGAAGTATAAGTCTGTGGCGCGTTGGAAAAATCGGTGACGGTGAGAGTTTGGAGGCCTTTGCCGCTTTGTTTTATGAGAAATTCCAGCATGTTTTGGGGGGAAACAAATCTTTATCCTACTTCTAAACGAACACCACGCGGGGATCAGCATCTGACACAGAAAGGACAGCAGGGGGGTTGTGTTAATGAAGACATAAAGCAAACAACAAACATGTATTCTGTTATCTCCGCTGATTGAACAAGCAGGGCGTGGCGAGATGGAAAGAAGACACAAACTTGTGCCTCATCCCTTTTCTCTTATCGTCCTCGGTGTTGCAGAGAATCCTGTGTCTGACCACATGGAAGCCGCAGACTGCACATCGCAGCCTAAAACGAGGTAGGGTTTTTTTTTTGTTTTTTTTTTGTCACAGATGCTACTTCGTCTAATCTTTTAACTGCTCTGAAAATCAGGTTTCCTCCACGCCCTTATCAGCCTCGACGAGACAGTAGCTGTTGAAGTGAGTCAGAGGAGACGAGTGTTCAGTGTTTAATGAACCTCGGGTGAAATTCAGGTGTACCGGGACGTCAGGTAAAGGAGCGTCGTACTTAAACACTGAGAAACGTAAGTCAGTCATAAGTCAGTAGTAGCCTGTTGTCTGTGGGAAATGTCAAAGAGTCCAACAGAGTCCAAAAGAGTCCAGCCGACTCCAAAAAGTAAGAGGTAAGAGAAATGACATTTCGATATCAGGGTAGCCTATGGATTTTGAAATGATATACAAGCACGTGTGATCTAATACAGCAGCAAAAATAATAATGCCCGATTTTGTAAAGTATTTCAGTGTTTCATAAAACATGTTGGGACATGTCTATGTACAGCCCAGTCCATCATAACACCTCCTAATACATAACAGAAAACCGTAGACGCATATTTAAGAGAAACAAGAAGCCATTTTTATTATGCCGCTATGTTTGAAAGCATTGATCCTACACTAATTTAACTGTGTCCCAACTTACAAATGATGCCACTGAAAAAATATTTTGTGTCAGCTACAACAAAACGGGGCCTTGTACAAATATGATACAAACTTACATATGAACAAAAATAGACACCTTGAGGATTTCAGAAATGTATCATATGTTGGATTATGCGTTAAAGTTGACGACAAATTGTCCCGGTATATCTGGATTCACCATACTGAAAACCTGTTTCACGTCTTATATTCAACACACTGAACCAGACTGTCAACATAGTGACATTTTGACAAGTTAACCGTCTTTTTTTTATTCATTTGATGTCACTAGTACGGTATAATAAGCCTGTAATATTTTATTTATACACATATTATACAATTAAAGAAGAGGAAGAGACATTTATAGGCACTGGACACTGGAATGCATGAATAAAAATGTTCAGCATTTCTGTTTGCATCTCAGGTTTTGTGAACAAGAATTGCACAGGGTGCAACATGATGACACAATGTCATGAAAAGAGCACCAGTCAAATCTCAAACTGTGGAAAAAGATGCGCAAATATGAAATATGACAGTTCTGTCAGTTTCATCCAGCTGTTATGCAGAATAATTGTGGTTTGGTCAAAGAAATGTGATAAAGTGATTAAACCTCCTTACTTTCTTACTTAGTTTATTACACAACTGGTCTATAATACACTATCTTCAGATATTAGAATACATTTGCAGGTGTATTAGTTGGATTTAACGGTTTAAAAGTTCATGCAGAATACGGCAGGTCCTGCAGCCGGTTACCTGGTGGGTGTCCGGTGTGTCCGTGTGGGTGGGCGGGATGCGAGTCGGGGGAACTCTCATTGTCCTGTGACAGTTTTCTCACAATTTTTTATGGGAAATAAAGCTGCAAATAGGCTGAATGTGTCCCACAACAGGAGAAGTCCGTTGCTGAGCAGATGCTTCGTAGACGGGAAGGCAGCAGGATGGTGTTTGGTGATAATCCAGAGAGGCCTCTCCGCACTGATTTTTAACCGGACAGGTAGGTTTTAGACATATCAGCTATAATGGTAACAACCATCGCAGAACATTCAAATGCTTTTTGTCTTGACAGAGCCTTTCTGCATTTGTCTGCTGCTGTCTGTCCTCAGTCCCGTGCACTGCTTCCCAACTGCAGAAGGTACATTTTCTATTGTTACATTACTTAACAGGTTAAATAGGTTAATTGGTTACTCTAAATTTCTCGTAGGTGTGAATGTGAGCGTGAATGGTCGTTCGTCCCCTATTTGTTGCCCTGTGATGAACTGGCAACGTGCCCAGGGTGTACCCCGCCCTCGCCCGATGTCAGCTGGGATAGGCCCCAGCCCCCCCGCGACCCTCCGGAGGATTAAGCGGTTACAGAAAATGAATGAATGAATGAACATTACTTAGAAGTATGTTTTCTTTTACGCTTATGTGAGTTCTAATCATAGATGTATGATTTGACAGGTGGAAAGAATTCTTCACGCCTTTTTCACTGCAAGAGTCCAGGATGTGCTGCGAATGTAACTTTGGTATTTTGCAACGACAAGCTGGTCTATCAGGACACTGGCATCGTCCTTTGCAAAGGCCCACCACTCCCCAATGCTGTGTGCCAACAAAATGGCTTGGCATTTGTTTCCAGCGATGCAGGTGGATGCTGCGAGTTTGAAGGAAAAAACGGTTACATTGAAACCGTTGAAATTGAAGGTATTTACTTCGCAAAGACCTTACATTTTTCACTGTGATGATGTAGATTAATGCTCAAAAATTAAGCCAAGAAAGCTTGTCTTTTAGTCGACTTTTTCAATCATTTCTGTTAATTTTGGTGTTTGTAAATAATGTTCAGTTGAAAAATTTCACTACGGTGTAATGTATTCGTGCTAATTTATTCCCTTAAACCCTTAAAGGAGTGGAAAATGAGCAAAATAACAAAATAATTTAGTCCTACTCTTTATCCCATTTGCACCCAAGTAAAACATTTCCACACATATTTTAAAAAACGTTTTTTATGCGTTGCATCACTCAGGATACGTTGCCTTATTAATGTATAAACAGAGTCGACATTGTTAAAAGACTTAAGCATTTTAATACTTTATTTGATGAAGTGATACATTCTTGTTTTCCTTATTAATTTACATCATGTATACTTGTTTTTAAACAGATTTTTATAATTTCAGCTTTAATCTTGTTATACCAAGTGAATAGCAACCACTTAAAAAGTCACGTAAACACAAAAGTATATTGCAAATATGAAAATGATTGCCTGAAAACGAGTTTTTCATCTTCACTGGAGTCTGAGTCATCTGGGTCATCTGGGTCGTCTGAGTCATTTACTCTTTTTCATCTACTCACCTTCCTTTAGTCATAAAATATGACGCCCTCCTGTAAAGTATGTGGCCATACTGTCACAATGTACATACCAAGTGGGTGAGACGCACCACACTTGGGGTTTTGTTTGTTTAGTCATGGCTACAACATTTTCAGTAATTTTGCAAACATTTATCCCTCCCGGGTTTGTTTTGTGTTTTGCATTATTTTTAGTCACAATCTCCATAAATCAACATGTCAGGATAAAATGACAGACACACAAGTATTGTTAAGTTCCGTTATTGTTTATTGAGTTAAAAGTCTACATTTCATTAGTTAAATTATACTTTCCTTTGTTCACCTCGAAACTCACCTTGCTCACCTTGCTCACCTTGC
>JAPQRN010000027.1:18260830-18272455 GCA_037367275.1 Coranthus polyacanthus | reverse complement strand
AGAGAGAGAGAGAGAGACTATGAATTTCTTGTACGTAAAACAGTTCACCCTAACTCTGGACTGTGTCAATGAAAACATCTTGTTTTGTTTGTTGCGTTGAGAGAGTGTATCATGGCCTCGCTGTGAGTGTTGTCTGTGATCGTGCCTTTAAATAATACAGACGGCCGGCAACGATGGGATCATCATGTGCTGGAGAAAATGAATAATCATGCAAACTCGACTCTTTTGAAAGGCAGTTCTTGGGGCGAGGGATGAGTCGTTACAGAGAAACATGAGCCTGTGGTTTCCTTTACAAACTTCCTCTTTATTCCTGATTTGACTGTGAGGCAGTGGATTTCGGGGCTGAGGTGGTCAGGGGATTTTGAAAGGGAAAACGATTCATGCAAATCTGCTGCTGTCTCCTTGGGAATAACACCTGAGCTTCTGCACCGTGCCGCTGCCTGCTGTCTTTGCACTGAAATGCTGCCTGTCAGTGTGAGCGGCATCCATATTATGTAATATTTTTCCACCTGAGTAGCAGCAGAAGTGCCAAAACACTTTACAGCCAGCACCTGTCAACACATCATATTTATAATGAGGCTCTCAGCTTATTTTCTTGTTTCAGGATTTTGCTGCGGTGGATCATGTCTCTAAAATGAGTTTGTATCATAATACTGACTGCAGCTGTCGGCATTAATGAATAATACCGGTTTAAAGCCGAGTGTCTTCTTCTGGAACCAATATTAGTGTATTGTTTTCTTTCTGAGGTCTGTATATTTAGCCTTCCGTATCAGCCTCCTGTGAAGAGGAAGCACGACAATTAACAGCTGTAAGGTTTTAAGTGCAGTCTTGTGATTTTGGGCCAGAGAGCAGTCTGTGTACTGTGCTCATGCTGTCCCATGGGATCCCAGGAGTGATAAAACCAAAATAACAGGCACATGAGGCTCATTTAAGACAGTTGCATAAGTTGGCGCCCCAAACAGTAGTTCCCAGCTCTCTCTCTCTCTCTCTCTCTCTCTCTCTGTCATTCCTGATAATGGTCAGACGATGTGTCTCGTGTCCACATGCAGGGGTGTGGCTCAGCGTCGCGTCCAGTTACTATTCAAGATGTTGTGATAAAAAATACTTCACTGCGTTGCGATAATGAAATCCAGCACCTCGTAGTGTTTGCGTGGGCACCCACTCCAGTTCGCTCCCGTCTGCAGTGCAATATACTCTGGACTCGAGTGCTTTTGTATTTGCGGTTGCAGTGAGTTAAAAGCACAACACGATGAAGTGTTTTCTTTTCACGGTACGTCATTCTGGGTTAATCAGCACCTTGTCCACCTTTTCTTCTGTCTTTTCTCAGCTCGACTGTAGCAACCAGTTGTTTCTGCTTCCAGCTTAATTATAGTCAAGGAGCACAAAGAGTGACTACGGTTTCCAAACAGACGGAAAAACAAAACATAACCATCAAATGTGGCTGCGTTTGAGGACTTAGTATCAATTCCTCTAGCTGACAGAAGTGTTTTATTTCATTTTATCGTGGTTTATCCTGTAGCACCCATGGGACGTCCTGTATGCTGTTTGCTTTGCGGTTAGTTAATGTTTGCTGTTTTGCTGCCTTTTTATTTCCCCAGGAATTCCTTAGAAGTTGCGAATCATGATTACTTTTTGAGTGGCTAATCTAGTGCTGTTATGAATAATTGCTTAGCCTGTTAAAGGTAAACTGGTCTTTAGATTGACCAGTAAGTATTGACTTTACAAGGATGAAACAAGTGTGTGATGCTTTAACCTTCAAGGCAATAGATAACGTATAACATATCATCTGTAGGTGATTTTTAATGGACCATTTAACTATTACAAAAATACAGTACAGTCAGCACTTCATTTCAATGTTCTTACTATAATTACTGCGCAGACTGTTTGACCCTCTTCATGGTCAGTCAGATTAATTGCAGTTCTGCCAAATAAGCGGGTTCTTTTGGCATAAACCCTTGACAGGTCAGTGGGCAGTGTGACCCACATACTCTATTGATCGTAACACCTCTGTTCAGTTGTGTTGCACCTCTGTCTGAGCACAGCCTGCTCTGCTCTGCTCTCTATGTCCGTTATCTGTTTTATTGTGCTCATTCATCTGCCAGCCTGTGCTAATGTCAGCACATGCCATATACGACTGATAGGCACCAGATCTCCGTCAGGACTTCATAATCAGTGTCTTTTGTTATCGGCGGGATTGACGTTCACCCCGGGGGATATGAAATCCACTCGAAAATCAAAGATAGAGCCCGTCTCATTTTAAATGTGGGCAAATTGTACAAAATGGGAAATAATCTTTTCAGTTTGAAGCCTCAATCTTCATTCTTTGTTTACATTATGTGATGTACTGCCATTGATGTAAACGTAATGTAATGTGAAGTCCATATAAACATATTTTTATTTTTTCAGAGATCATTTTCCCTCAAACTCAGTATTTCCAGTTTAGGAGCTTAATATTAGGCTAATACTGGAGCCAACTTTTGTGTCAAGTTAGTTTCATGTTCACTGATCTAGATTTATTTATTGATTTATTCCTTTAGGTATTTGTTACACTGACTTAGACGTTCAGTTGAGCAGTTATTCAGTTTCTGGCCGATTAATTGTCCGTCAGCTTTTTCCTTTCAGAGACTATTGTTATTATATCGGCCTTTAAAGATGCACTGTTGGTCGACTTCTATCTACCCCTGCTTTCTTATTTGCTCTTCGAAAGTGCAGAAAGCCATTCAATGTCACCTACCACATACGTATTTCTCACACTGGCTTAATTCTTAAATTCCTATTAGTTCAGCGATATGTTAGTCATGAGAAGCCTGTCAACAAATTCCAATGTCATGTACTGTTAAAATGCCCTTCATTTACTTTGCAGCAGCTGAATCTGGATGTAGAGTTTCCCAGTATTATCGCTTTGATCTTAATGACCTCCAAACTTCCCTCCTCCCTGGCCTCATGTCGGCACCGGCTTTTGAGAGGCTGGAAAAAAAACAAAATCCCCCAAAGGAGGCCCGAAGTGGCTTATAATTGTGCTTTTCTGCGTAATGATTGGTTGGTTGGTTTGCTGGCAAAGCAATTGCTTGGCAGCCTCGTAGGAATTCAGATTATTCAGAGGTTGTGATGGTTGTTGTTGTTGTTGTTGTTGTTGTTGTTTTGGCCCTACGGAGGCCCCGTGTCCCCCACCTCCCACGTTCCTGAAAAGTTTGCAGAGGCCTAGCCAGGGGAGTGAACAGCGTCTGCAGAAGAAAACAGGAAGAAGAGACGACAAATTGAAAGTGTCAGAAAGAGGAGAGTGTGAAGGCAGTATTGTGTGAAATTCTTCCCCTTTTTCTTTTTGTTTCTGGCTGTAACACAGTGATATTTGTAGCCCATAAACCTGCCTGTTAACCCTCCGGCCTCAGGGAGAGTAAGCAGACCTTGGACTCCAGGGAAGGGCTAAGAAAAAGTAGCTAGGCTTGGCTGTGATGATGGGCAAGGCTCTTTTATGCTCTCTGCGTCATGTGATCATCTTTTCCACGGGCTGTGGTGTTAAGTGCTGAGACTAGTTTTTTTTTTGTCGCGCTGCTGGTTGAATATAACCCGTCTTCGGGCTGCCCCCTCTGCTGACGAGACACTGGCTGTTTTGTCTATCGCTCAATCGGGGCAACCTCTCCCTGCTTCAGCTATCTTTAGAGAACATCGTCTGTGTTTTCTCTCCATATACTCGCGTCTGTGTTTCTCTCACCCCCTTCTCTTCCTTCAGTTAATCATGTGACTGTTGGACACAGAGGGTGACCTCCACGCTGCTTCTCATGCAGAGCAGAGCTACGCAGACGCACTCTGAATTACAAATACTGTACACAGCCTCTCCCTGGTGTTCTTGTGTTTTTCTTGACTTACAAAACAGAATATATTATTACGCTGCCACATGCTCTGTTATCATGAGCTTGTGTTATTTCTACAGACTTATTATTTGCATTATTACCCACAAGGGCTTCTTCGCTGCTGTTCTGTTGGGGAAAATTGCTGTGCTTTTTATTTTTTTTTTATAGAAAATCACATCTTTCTTTCTTCTCCCATCGTCTTCCGCTTCTCTCGTTTTCACCCCCCCCTCCCCCCAGCGTCTCATCTCAAAGGTCATAGTTCTCTGTAGGCTCTCTGCTACTTATTGTCTCTCTTTTTATTTGCCGTCACCGAAAGGTCACATACAGACCTGACACGCGTTATAAAAAGTCAAAGTGCGCGTGTAGTTGTCAGGGCTGGTGGTGTATCTCATACTGTACATGGACACTGTTGGGCCCTCTAAAAGAAATGTGCTGATTTATATGAATGATATGCACACACTGTACACTCTGCACTGTTCTGTGTGACTCGTCAGGACTTTAGTAGTTTTTCTAAGAGCCCTTTCTGTGTCATAAGTTTGTTGATCACTCAGTCCAATACTGTGCTCCAGAGTGCAATACCATGAATAATACACGATGGATTGTTGTGAAATTCTTTGCAAACATTCATACTTTTCATGCAGTCCCACCACTATGTCACATTTTTTTTTACATGACAATTATATAACAAGATGCCTCTAAAATGTATGACCAAGCTGTACCCTGAGGTCAGTGCCGAAGTACATTTTACACGCTTGCAAAAGAAAAACCTTTCAACTTAGGCAACAGCATGACCTTTCTCCTGGTGCGAAATAATAGGGCCGGGCTATAAAACAATAATAGTAATAATATTCTTTCCTTTCACCATTGTTTTTATTTTGCTTGCATTAGCCACGTTTCCATCAAACGTCAAGCAATTTGGAAATTAACTTTAAGTTGAAAAGAAAAGAAAGAATATGCTAATTATTTCCATAAACTGGTTTGGAGCGAATAAACTAGGCTGCATCGTGGTGTCAGAAAGTGGCGATATGGGCTACATTACACAGGATTGTAATGAACACAGTAGAAGAAATAGAGCATAGTTTATCTGGGATACACCAGGGATCAGCCAGCTGATCAGTCATATCTCAACTCTTTTTTTTGAACGAGGCACAAAAAAGCACCTCAAGTGAGTGAAACCGAGGACGTTTTATTGAATTCTGGCATTTCTATAAACATTTTCTAATCCGAAACTTCAAAATGCGCGTAAAATATGTTGATCGAACTGCACCTACAGTCTGCTAAAAGACTTTCTTCAACTTTCACTCGGGACCAAAAATCAGCTTCAAAGAAATAATTTATCGTGATAATTATTGATATTGACTAATATGAACATCATGATAACAGCCCCATGATAGAATATAATCCTCATGGGCTGCCAGTGTGGTACGAGATGTTTTTTTTTTTTTAATATGTTCATATAGTTTCCACACTCTTCTTACTTTTTACTGTTCTTCGCCGGCGCTGCCTGGCTGGTTTACACAGCCACACTTCTCTGAAGCTGCAGCACAGTTTCTCCCTCAGAGGAATGATGAAAAGAAACACACCTCCAGAGGATACAGCGAAATGTGGAACAGAATGCACCAAAAACAATCCAAAGTAATACCTTCCTGCAGTTTTACGGCTTCATTTGTTGTTGAAACTCAGGAGGGACAGGAAACAGACAGGGTGTGCGCACATGTGTTTATGAGGACTTCGACTGTAAATGTTTATATGTGTTTACATGTTCAAACTGTACATTTTATGTCCTGTTTGCCTTGGGTATTAGTATTTTTGTCTTTGAAATAAGTGGAACTGAGAAGTGCTCTGTTTTTCCATTGGGGTTACACATCTTTGGGATGAATGTGCAGGTATTTGTGTTTGACTGAACATCTCACAATGCCGTTGTCGCTTCCATTTGAAGAGCTCATTAAGCCTCTCTGCTCATTTGCCGTCGTCAGTCTGTGTCTGTGACAGTCATTATCGCAATATTAACAACAACCAGATGATAAACCTGAATGTTTTTGAGAATTACATAATGTGTTTGTTATTGTCACTTTTAGGATTCATCGTTTCTGTTTGGCTAGTAGAGGGAAGCCCACACATTAGATGTCTGTTTCATTATGATTCATAACAGATATGACACATTTAACGGAAAAAAAAAACTATTTTACACAGTTGGGCTAAATAAACCAATTATGCATTCACACTGTCACGCCAAACAGCGAACAAGTATAAGAAAAATAATTACTGCCTCCCCACACCAAATAAACATACAGCCAAGGGATAAACATTGCTTTTGGGAAGGTTTTCTTTCATATATTAGCCCACACTTTATATTACAAGGAATATTCAGTATTTCTGGATATTGGAAAAAACAACAACAGCAGTGAGAATGAACTGAGGTTGTTGGGTTTTTTTTACATTTAGCCAGGGACCTCTTTTCTGTGAGTCCGTTAAGTTGATGAAGCAGATCCCTTGCGGCTGAGCTAAGCTGACCCCCCCCTCCCGATGCATCTTCATGATTGTATCCTTCCAAATCCAGATATCTGCGCTTATCTAACATCTCACAGTTGCGGATGGTGAAGGTCATGAAAGCCCAGCGGTCTAGTCTTCAGCCCTCTGCATTGCTAGTCGCTTATTGATTCTCCATTATGTCTCAAATCTGCTGCAGTAATCCAATAGTATCAGGGGACTGAAGCAAAGCAGAGAAAAGAGTAACCTACATGTATTATCTGTGTGTCCTTCTTAGCAGAGCCCCTGGTGATAGAAACTGTGAAAGGTGCACTGACCTCTTACTTCTAACTGCTGATGTAAGGTAGAAAGGCTCGGAAATGGTTTGAGAATTGCTGCTCCACTTACAGTAATGTATTTGTTCCTTCCTTTTCTGCAAGGTATACACCAATTTAATTAGATATCAGTGTCAAAACAAGTGTGTTGCTTGTTATATTGCTGCCTTCATTATTATCACCACTGTTCTGCTCAGCAAGATCAGTGAAGGAGTTGCTTTCCCCGCTGCTAAGACATTTCAACACTTCAGATGTACTGAATCTGCATTTTCGTCATACCAGACGGCCAATGTCTGCTCTCACTAACGTATTTTCCGTGCCAAGACTGTTTGGCTATAGAGCTGCTATTTGACTTGCACAGGGGCTGGCTGGCACCCTTGGCAATTTCCCTGAAGGAGGAGATACAGCCTTAGAGCCAGTGTTTGATCTGGACTCAAGTGTGTTTGTTTGAAGGGAGGTAGAGTTTCTGACAAGGGCGTGTGGATGGACTGGAACAGAGTTTTTTTTTTTTTTTAGAAATAGAGAAACTAGTAAAAGGACGAGGTACGAAAAAGTTTATTTATGCAGCGAGTTTTAAGAAAGAAGGCGCGACGTCCTATGCAAGTAAGAAAGATAAAAATAGAGCAGTGTTTTGTTGACCGAGTTTGGGTCTCACAATAACCCAGTTTCTGTAAGAGCTTCTGTGAGTTTGCAAAGAAACCTGAAGTTGCAACAATTTTGTCATTTACATTTTTTAATTAGAAAACCGGTTTGTCTGTGTGTTTGGTTGTTTGAAACTCCCTTGACGAACTCTGAGATGGGAATGACCCCATGGACGAGTTTCCGTCACTGTTTTACTGGTACATTTGAGCTGAGCATTACGTCTGTGCGTTCGTTTGAATTTTCACAAAGGAAACAAAGACAGACCAACCCCCCCTACGCACATGCAAACACAAATACATTGTGTTATGGACCTTAAAGTGATTATTTGATTGTTTTTCATTCAGATTTAGAACAGAGTTGTCTTTGTATTGATCAGTTCTATCATTTTACCCGTTTGGTTCTCATCCAAGCCACAAAACGGTCGCTCTCTGCCAGACGCATTGATTTTTGTCAAAGACACATTTTTGAATTTGGAGCACCCAGTAATGTAATTGTGAGCAGTGTGAAAGCTGCCTTTCTTTGTTATGCTCCGCACTCCCGTTTCTGATTATGATAATGCATCCATCACTTTTCACCCATGTGTCCATCCATCTGTCTGCCTGCCTTTGTTGAGAGGTGAACAACAATCCTGCTGTTGTTCACTGCAGCTGTGGGCCTCTCGTGGATTGTTCTGGAAACAGTCTGTTGGTGCACCGGCTGGGCTGTGGGGTCAGGTGAGAGGGGGGGGAGAGAGACCAGCTCCAAACAATCCCTTTTAACACTGACACTCGGAGCCAGAACTGAGCAGAGAGCCAGACAGGCCTGCAGGCTTATTAAAATTCCTCAGGTTCAGAGCACACACAGCCAGTCTGCACTCTAACGGCTCAGGTGGATCCACACCTTACTGCTCAGCGATTAAGAGAAATTCTCATTCATTTCTAAACATCAACGTCGTGATTAATAACAACATTTTGTATTTTTTTTTTGTGTGCGAATGTATTAGAATAAGTACAAATGACAAATGGAGCCAACAAGACAAATAGCTTTAGTCAACTACATTATGCAAAGCGGTGTTCTTCTCACCAAAATATATCTGTACTGGTGTTGTTTCTGTTTATAGCAACGGCAGAGCCGGTGCACAGATAAGGACCAAGTCTGGAGATAAGAGCTTAGTGTCTGCTACATTCTTTTAACATCTGAATGCACATGTGTGTATTCATCTAAAGATGTCCTCTTGAAAGTTATTTTTAAACATAGATACAACATATTTGGTACTTGTAGCTCCCGTCTCACTCATAAGTCACGTAGGGTACAGGGCTGTGACGTAGTTTCATGGCCGTGGCAGGTTGGCAGGTGGTAAGGGAAAATAAAAAGTCTATAAATAAAAGCGTGAACCGGAAAGTGATGATTTTCTTTCACATGAGAGACGTGGGTGCCGCGGTACCTAGAGCTGAGTAATATGGACAAAATCTTCTGTCACAGCACGTGTAATGAAATGGCTTAAAATAACCACACTGTACTTCATCACATTTGATGATTACCTTCTTTTATATGTGTGGAACGTGCATACAAGCAAAAACAATTCCCTCGAGTTAAAAAACAAAAGACTGAACTCAGGTAAATTAACTTTAAAGGTCCAGCGCGCGCGATTTAGGGGGATCTTATTACAGAAATGGAATTAGTAATTATGTTTTTCTTACTGAAAATAAGAATCGTTGTGTTTTCGTTCCCTTAGAATGAGCTGTTTACAGAGGCAGCAGGTTGTCATTCATGTTTCCACACTAGCTCAGAACAGACTTCTTCTCCTTTTTGTTCATTTTATAGCGGGTGGCATCCACCTACTATGTTTGAGTGTGGACGGGACCTGAGTTATTAAAAAGCCCAGAACAGGATATAACAAGGAATTTTCTCATTTTTGAGAAGGTGAGGGCGACACCTGAAATCTGAAACCTCACTGCTGGATGTCACTGTTACGCACTGAACCCAAATGAGGACAATAACACACGTCAAAATAAACTGCAGTGCTCAAATGTCTGGTAATCATGTAATCCTGCTGTCTAAATCACGTCACCTTGTGAAGCAGCTAGATTCGCGAGATCGCAAAATCCCGCATGAAACAATACTGCCAAATCTCTACTGGTAGATGCATTCATACAATCACATGGCATCGTAACACCCAACCCTACCGGTACCTGCTAAGACTGCATAGCATGTAACGCAGTGCTCCAGGTTCAAGTCCAGTCTGGCCTGGATGCCCCCCCTCCTCCTAAAATATCCATAAAGAAGAAGAAGATGTTGAGCATCTTAGACTGTGATTTTCTAGGGATGTGATTCCTGGACAGAGCAGGTGAGCGGGGCACAGAGACACAAAGATGAAGCAAAAAAAACGTTGTGTAATATTCTCGGAGACCTGCAGGTGAATTTATATGCAGGTGGTGGTTTGACTGCAGGCCTGCCAGAGCTTATCAGACAGTGTCCAAACTTTGCTGCTGTTTCTGTTAGACCTCCATTCCCTGTAGGCATCCCTGGTTTTCCTCATTCGTTTGAAATGCAGACGGAGGCATAGTTATGTCCTCCTGGAAGTGCGAAACGGGGGGGGGGGGGGGACTGGGAGAAAAAAAAAATGAAGGAGGGAGAAAAATACAGGAGTGGTACAGTAAGATTAATGGAGAACATAATGAGAGAGACAGTTTTCATAGCTCACTAAGGACTCGGTTGTGCTGTAAACTGGGCAGGGCCAGCAGATTGCTTTCTGCCCTGGGGCAACACCTAAGTCACACACTGCAGCTCTGCTCCCGTATGAGGAGTTATTAATCCAACGCACAAAAAGCCTGCTAAAGAAAATGGAAAGAATTATAGAACGAGCGAAGCCAGAGATGCCAGTAGATTTAAAAGCTTTTAACACCTGCACACAGGCATTTGTGAAGAGGTGAGGCGACAGATACGATCGCATTATTCTCCAAAATGAGACTCTAACCAGAAGAGTTAAGACAGTTGCTACTCACATGCACAAACACATCGCATAAGGCTTGATTGATTGTGAAGGCAGAGCTGTTTTTGCTACAGGCCAGTTCAACAGAAATAGACTAAATTGCCTCTCCTATCAGGCTGGGATTAACAGGATAGAAGCAGCATTAAAATGGCCTCGAACTGAAAATACACAAATGTATCACAGTTAATTAAGGAATATTTGCTGGTGGACATGTTCTCCCACATCTTGTCACATCTTATGTTCAGAGCAGCATTGCCTGATGCACATGCTGTGAGCCTTTTTTTTTTTTTTTTTTGGCCTATTTTTTTTTTTCTTCACTTTTATTCGTAACTTCTATTCTGCATCTGTTCTCTCGCAGAGGGTTCCCTGACAGATCCAAACCTCCTGATGTTTGCGCAACCTGGCAATCAAAAGATGTTACCCTGATCCATGTTTGTCTGGCATAGCTTTTCCATAAAGCAAGGCAAGTTTGTACTTTCACTGCCGAGCAAAAGAAATTCAACAAATGAAATCAGTAGTAATAATCTGAACGTTAACTTTGTTCTTTTTTTTTTTTTTTTAACTTTTATTCTTCTTTCAGATGTCAACCACAACAGAAAATGGGATGGGAGGGCCTTGGAGCACAAGCAGAGAGAAAACATACAAGAAGGTAAAACTTTTCATACAAGTTTCTGACTGTCCTTGGGTTTGTTTCACTTCATTTTCCTTTTATGACGAACGTAAACCTGCTTTATAACATTTATTACGGAATGCTGCTGTTTAGAGCCAACGAGTCCAAAAGCATTTAACTCTGAGCCTGAGTCACATGAGTTCTTATAAATGTCCTTCTACAGCACATAATGTCCTGACCCTGCCAGGGCAGAGTGCCAGAGATCAGTCACACTTGTTTTCTTTCCCCTTTTTTTTTTTTTTTTTTTTGAGACGTCACTGCTTATCGCAGCATTTCTTAAGATGTCACCATTACGTGCCCCTCCGTGGTGGCTAACACTGTTCAGGTTGGGACTAAAAACTAGTCAGTGGTGTTTTTGTAGTGGCTACAACGTGACTACTATGTTTCCCAGCCTGTCTGTGTCAGAGCCATTTTGTATTTGATACGTCTGCGTAGAAGTTAAACTACAAAATTATACTACGCTTAATTAAAGTCTGTGGAAATTTGGGTCAAAACAGTCAAATGCGTACATGATATTAAAATCGAGTGTCTCATTAAGCGTCCAAATCTGAAAATAAACATTAACCTAGTCTAAAAACAGCTCATTCTGCTGTTTAAACTATTTTTTAAACTGTGTTTTTAAGCGTTTTCATTAGCTTGTTAGCTTGTAATGTTAGCTGCACCGTAGCTGGGGCTAAATGTGTTATT
>JAPQRN010000027.1:18223732-18242572 GCA_037367275.1 Coranthus polyacanthus | reverse complement strand
GTGTGCGTGTGCGTGTGCGTGTCACGGAGGAGGTGACTCAGCTAACCTGGCAACATACATCCCATAAATATATACATGCCTCCATTATGTACAGTACAGTCAGTAAATGAATGATGTAACCCTGAGTATCGTTAATCTTTTTTTATTTGTCAGACGAGGAAGGAGGAACGTTCCAGTAATCCTGTGTAAACATTTCCACTTAGAAGATGAATGTTTTTATTTAGTTCACATATTTAACGCACTGCTTTGGCAGGAAAGCCTTCCCCTCAGCCCGCCTGTGCGAAACTTCATTACGGTTTTACATTGCGACGTTGTTTTATTATTTGTTTTGAGCCATTTTTAACTCTTCATCCGGCAGGCAGCAGATTAAAGTTTCATTTTAGCGTCAGCCGCCCGTTTCCACGTTTCCCCACCTTTCACCTCTCCTTGTGTCCAGCAGTGTCAGGTTCAGTTTGCTTTCTGAGGCTCCATTGTGCGGCCCTGCCTGCTCTTGTCCCCTCATCAGTCACCTGCTGCTGCCCTGACATTGTTCTGTCGACTGTTTTCATAAATATTTAAACAGACGCTTTGACGTGGTCTTAGTTATTGCCATTATGCCGCAGAAAGACTGTGACAAAAGAGGACAAGCAGTGCAGTGGTGACTGTATATCTGCGAGCGGTAATCCCTGTCTGACAGCTGGTCGGCCTGTTTCTGTAGTAACACCTTGTGTTGTGATGTTTCAGAGAGGGCCTGTTTTAAAACAGCGCCTTCATTTACCTGTCTTTTTCTTCATCCGTTCATCTCCGTGATGTTACCTCGTTCTGCTCCCCTCTCCACTCGTCTTCCTGTGGCTTTTCCTTTGTGACTTTTTAACACAAAAAGTAAAGCTAGTCCGCATTCCTGAATTTATCAGGGAGTCACCTGATGTTCATATAGGGAAAACAGCTCAGTCGGTTCCCCCTGGTGGCTGAAAACAAGACCTGCAGTCTCAATGTGCAATCCGTGGCTTTTTATTAAGATGAATTTATTTGCCACATTTTTCTCTAACTCACGTCATGTCCAGGAATTTCTATGGTCGTTAACATGCTTTCCGGCAGCAAAAAAAGCATATATTGCATTTTACTTGCCGACACATTGATGTTGATGATGATGATGAAAGTTACATTTCATTAAAATCAAAGCACCTTGAATTTATCAGTATGTGTATTTGTATCTTAAAGTACATACCTGCCCCAGCAAGAGCCTGTGTTGTATTATTCTTGAAAAAAAGGTCTGTGAGTCTGGACATCTTGTGGAGGTTTGTTAATTTCCTGTCTGTCAGACCATTCAGAGAGCATGGGCCTCTCTGTTGTGGCCTCCACAGGTTTCCTCTCCTAGCAGACAGTTCATCTATGTACCTCTTTGATCGAATGAATCTCTCTTTCATATGTTTCTTTTTCATCTCTTTTCAGCCACTGTTTATACAGCTGCCTTTGACTCATACACTAAACTCTCAGGGCCGCCAGTGACATAAGTTTATCTGTTTCAGAGATGACATTGCGTCGAGTTCCACGTTTACCCTGGAGGACAGTGCGATCTGTCTCACTTCGGAGCAGAGCACCATGGATGTAGACATAGACCGTGACGACGGCTCTGTCCTCGATGTCTACTTGGTGAGTTATTCCTCTTTTGTGTAATCGTAATCATGGTGCGGTCATACTTTGAAATTCAGAAATCGTGACTCACCCTCTTTGTTCCCTCCCCTGCAGTGAAAGCGCAGCTCTACGACCTTCATTTCCTTCTGCTAATCATCAGACAATCTTCACACATCGTCGGAAAAGGCCGAGTTGACCTTTGACTCCACTTCCAGCGCTGCTAGATCCATGTTGCCACTTGTATTGCCAACACAAAAAAAGACCGAAACTCTCCACCGGTTGATGGACTAAAAGCAAAAAACGAGGAAATCGATGGACATCTGCAGGAACAATGTGACATTCCATCATGTGATATGATAAACATCAAGCTGAGCTGAGTGTTGCTTTTAGAGCATGCGTCAACGCAGTGCCATTAAGTTTTATATATGTATACTGTCTCTATGGCCTACACAAAGATCTGAACATTTACTGTATATACACGAAGGAGAGAGCAGACATCATACAATTCTTTTAATGTTTGTTTTTTTTTTTCTTTCCTGCTGAAGATATGAAAGACACTTTCAAGTTTCCAGCTGCTTTAGTTGCTGATCATTCAGAAAAGTTTACAGTAAAATTCTGATCATCTCGGCCCCTGAAGAAGTGGGACGGGATGTTGTCACACAAAGGACACAAGCCAGCTTGAAGCCACAGCCAACACGAATGAGAAAAGACTCGAACTTGAACAGACTTGATGAATTCTAAAGCTACCGAGGCCAAACGCAGACTGTGACGTGGTTCGGACGGCCGCGTCGTCCTGACCCGGGTCGGTTATTTGCGCCGGCCCGATAGAAAACCTGAAGCCCTGCGAGGAGCTGCTGTAAAGTGAAGTGAGAAAAGACAGTTACTGGATTTTGGATGAAGCGCAGAGCAGACAAACGACGCACTCGCTCTTGATAAAAAACGCACTTTTGACATTGGTTATGATTACTGTAAAAATATTTTTCTCTGAAGACATTGCTTAGGTGGGTGGGCTACCTGATTCAAAAGCACAGATTTGGATGTGTGAATATGCACTTTTGTTTTTTTTTTTACTCTACAAATGCACACCTGTGTAAGTCATCCATAGTACATGTACACAGAGACAATGAAGGAACATTGTAGATCATTTTGATGTGGCGCTACTAGTTTTGTGAGGTTTGCGTCATAACTGCTTTTACTCAGGATATCCTTTAATATTGAATAAGTGTGTCCTCTTTAAGACGCTATGAGACAGGCTGTCTCATACCTCTTTATCAAGACCGTTCATGTTCAATTCCAAAATCACGTCAGTAGAGACCATAATTTATTCTGTAAATCTAAATATTTTACCATTTTCTGAAAAAAAATACTTTAATCTTTGAATGTAAAAGCAATGCATATTTATATATAGAAGATTCTCCTATAAATAAACGGCTCAAACAGTGTCTTAATTCTGCTCGGTTACTTCTGAAACAGTGTTTTTCCATTAATTTGAGCAACTTCTCCCCGCTCGCTTCACATTAATACGGAAGACTGCACCGGTTTCTGTTGTGTAACAATTTTAATTTACAGAACATTGTCAAATTGCATTACATTTAGTGCAAATAATAACACTTCTGATGTACAACTTAGAAATATACAAAGTGTGTAGATTACTGACAAATATCAAAATTAAAAACACTAAATGCATTCTTCAGACATTGCTCCTAAATCTTGCTCTTGTAATCACAAACAAAACAATGAGTCAAATCCTTCCTAAACTCTGACCCCCCCGACCAAGAATCTGATGGTGACTGTTCAACCACGCAGATCTGCTGATTGCAAAAATCCCAACACTAGAGGGTAGGAAAACAAAAAAAAAAAAACAAAAACAAAAACACAGTAAATTTAAATCTTGAGGTAAGATGATGTGAAATGCTGACTCTTGCCCCTCCCGTTTCATTTCAGTGTTGATAAATGCACATCTGGTGGCTGTACAGACGAGATAACCAGGATTTTTAGGGTTGGACCTGGTGTCTAAGGCATTCTGGGGGTGGTTTATCGGTCAGAGGGATGAGACGCCACTGCGCTGTAGTGCGGCGTGTGAAATGTAATGTTACAGTATGACAGAAGGTGTAAGGGTTTGGATGATATCCTAGTCAACATTTTACAACTTTACCGAGCATTCCAGTCCCGCGAACATCACAATGGAAAATATTTCGGGGAGGGAAAAAAAAAAAAAAAAGAACACGGGGCATGAAATGTACCTAGAAATCTCTCTATAAAAGAGAGAAATCTTCACACAATATGGCTGGTCAGTTGGAAACACCTGTCAAAAACCACGTATTAGTTTTAAGACAGATATACACCGACAAGAGACTGCGACGTTTAGACCGCTGCGTCACACGTATCCAGTTACCGATGTTCAGTTAAACAGCGTCCAACACAAATATTGCCCAGCATGAGTTAATAAGACTTAACAAATTCTCTTTATCTCCCACTCAGGGTTTTCTTGGTCCAATGCCGTCATCAAATTCAAGCGTTTAACAGTCAATTCACATTTCTCACATTGATAAACTAACTTATTTTGTTTTCTCTGTACAATACATTGTGTCCATGGTGCTCTCTGACAGCTACTTTATAACAATCTAGAAATATAAAGATTTTCAAGAAAAACATGTTCAAAGCTTTAGGCTCTGACCCTCCATCAAACTACGAAGAAAGTCATCACCAGAGGGACAGCAGAAGGCAAGAAAGAGGAGATACTGTACCACACCTCATCGACGCTTTTCCTGTCATCAATCATCTACTGTCCTCTCACGGTAGTTACTTTAGCAGCAGCAAAACAAACAGCTGTAATACTAGTGATTAAAGCAAACCCCAAAACTCAGTAAGTATGTAATCATAAGAATATACAAAACAATTTACAAAAAAAAGCAAATAATTGGTAACAACAAGTCAAAAACCATTTAGGAAACTCTTCAATTTACATACAGATGTACCCATCACCAACAGATGGTGTTAAGCCATTAATGTGGCTGGGATGACAACTACCGATGGATTAAAGCCGTAAAACCAGTCTCTTCTATAGGCAGGCGTCCTGTGGGACATACTGGATGATATGGTCTCCTACAGTAGTAGTGTGAACACATTCTGATTGGCAGGTGAATCGGTCATGTAGTCACCCAAAGTCCACTCAGCGCTGAACGTCGTAGTGTCTCCACTGGGAAACGTAAGCCCTACGTAAGCTTAAGACAAGAAGGAAAAGAAACGGTTAAAAAAAATGCTGAAGTAGTAGCAAATCTGCAAATTGGGATGGTATAGAAAATACACATAAAAATACAAAGCAGTGATTTCTAAATGTACGTCTGACTGGTTTTTCATTGCAGACAGTATGTTATAAATCATTTTACTTTGGCAAATCCGTAGATATACAAAGACAGATAGGAAATATTCTCTCGTAAGGTGTTACCATAGCGCCGCCATCTTACTAGGACCGAGCCAGAATGGCCTCTCGATGTGCGGCAGCTATAAAACGAACCCAGGAATAATCATTGAATCATTAAATGTAAAAAAAAAAGGATTAATTATACGTTTTAAAATGAACGTTATGTGGACTCAGATGTTCGCTTCTGTACATCTTCATTTAAGTTCTGTCAAAGCTGTTGACAGTCTCATAATCGTCCTATTAATGAAGAACCTGCGAGCTGTGAAGTTTATTTATGCAGGTCTCGGTGTGTAGCTGTCCCCTACCAAGACGACAGCGACTAACGACTCACGCTATGCTTTGTAACTGAGATTTCCTATCTCTCTTTTATATCTTGTCAAGTATTAAAAATATGTAGTTAAATGCACAAAATGCTTCCATGGCCTAACACTAAAGAAGCGTCATTAAAAACATAATGTCCATTAACAGTGAAATCAAGATCACATCAGTTTAACTGCTAATATTAGTTGTCAAGGAGAATGAAGTTGGGTCTTTGATTACCTTTTAGTGTTCAGAAGAGGATTGGCTTCCCAGCGGTTTTCTCTTGGACGTAGGAGGTGAAGCGTTTGAGGAACTTGGGATACTCTCTTTTAGCCACAGCTCTGAGCACTGAGGCGGGAGCCCAGCCGCCCGGGTTTACTGCAGCCAGACAGGGGACAATTATCAGTAAAGTGTGTTTATTATGGAAATATTACACATGAGGCTGCATTCTACAGGTTCAGCACTCCAGAACTGGTCTACGGCGCCCCCTAGTGAGGAACTGGGATTAATCTTATTTCTACAAACGAACTCCGATGACCAGCCTGGCTCTCAACAATGAAGCACTGCTTTATGTCCCAACATGCTTGTCTACAGGAAGTCTGGGGAGAGGGGATATTGTGCAAGTGTTGAGTGACGTTTTTAGGACACAAGCTTACGCACTGTCTGCCTTTGTGTCAGTCAATTATTTCTGATCTCATGGCTGTTCAGAAAAAAAAAAAAAACAATGACAGTTTTCTTTAGCCTCACGTTTGATTTAAAGCTACATCGTGATGGTTTAAAGAGCCACTTATTAAGTAACTTACATCCAACCAGCTTGATACAGTATGTAATGAATCAAGTAACAGCGAGCTGTTTTTATTCTCGGCTTTCCTGCTAAGCCTTTCATCTGGTTATAGAGATCCATTAGTGATATGGTTAATGCACTTGTTCATTTTTGTCCTCTGTCATTTATAAAGCAGAAATGTAGTGGGATTTGCTAGATGCCAGGTCAGGAGACAATAAAGACTTACAGAACAGATGGATATTAATACTATGTCCCTACAGCAAGATTAGAGTTAAAAGTGCAACTTGAAGGTACTTTTTTCTGGATTTATAGATGATACTATAAAGCAAATACAAAAATTGTGTAAAAAGCCTGTTTTCAGGTCTGCTCTTTTTTCAAACCCTGTCAAATTACATCGATAGTCGTCTGTCTGACCTTGATACAACCTACTGTATGAGACAGTAAACAAACAAACAGCACTGTAAACCACTCTGCATTTTAGAAATCCACCCTTAGCTGCCAATATTTTACGGAATATTGATGGTTATGATGTTATCGCTTCAATACAGGTCAGTATTTTACTTCTCCTCCACAACAGTAAACATCTACTGCAGCACACTCTACATAAGTTGTGTTTTATATCTACAGGACTCATTTTAATGCCTCAGATAATAATCTGTTTTTGACGTCAGATTTCCACAAAGACCAAGCTAAGGTCACACTGTTATAAAATCACACCGCACCACAGTGTCTGTGTGGAGGCGGCTGTCAGGTGAGTCAGTCAGCAGGTGAAGTTACATCAGTGTAGGTTTAAAACCAGTTTCGCCGACATTTCTAACATTTGGCACCGGAGCTGAGAGCCAGAACAGCTGAAGGAAACACACTGCCCTCCAGTTTCAGACTAGTCTGGGGTTTGGTCCGTTTCAGACGTCACGGATCATTCGCGAACCCACCTCCCTCTCTGTCTAACCTCCCACAGCATCATAACACAGTTAATATGGGAGTTACACAATACTTTGTGTTGGGGTGAGTACAGTATAAATACTTTGGTTTTGGTGCTGTGTAATATGTAACAGAAACATAACACAGTGTTAACACTGAAAACAGCATTAGCTAAAGCTGCTAATCACGTTTATTTCTCCTTATCCTTGTCTGTTCCAGGTCCCTTTGATGCAGCAGCTCAAATAATAAGACTGAACTGTCACAACTGTATGAATGAATTTTCAATCTCACTGTTGTCAAAAGTAGCAGTGAAGTCCATATATTTCTTTCTGTATGTTAGCTTGAATAACTCCCTTCTGCTGAGTCACTCAACTTTCTCCATTTTTGCACTGAATGAAAAACTTGGACAAAAATGCCTCCAAATGTAACTGAAGTGTTTATGTACATATATACGTTTTAAAATCCATGTACTAGACTGTTTTCCTACACATTAATGATCTGTGGTTGTTAACCTGCAAGTTGCACTTTAAGATTCACAAACAGGATTTATTTTAGTGGATTACTTATTATTCATTAGTTTTTAGTAGCTCCTGATCCTTCCTATGGTATTATTCTCCACTGTAACAGTGTATACACTGACATTAGGAGAGAGACTTACCATTGGCAACGTAGGTGATCTTACAGAGGATGTTGTCTCTGCTGATCTCTTTATCTCCCTCGGGTGGGCTGACCAGTGTTTGGCAGATCATGGCGACATTAATTTTGGCACGAACACAACGGTTTGTCGGCTAAAAGTGAAACAAAAGTGTAAATGTAACCAACTCGTAACTCCTACCTCTTTGTCTAATTTAACAGGACAGTGACTAAAAGGTCTTCAATACCTTCAATATTTATGAGCGGTCTTAATGAAAGCTTCACCATGGATATTTGTAATTATTGTCTGCAATTATTCATTCTTGCATATAAAAGGACACTTTCCTAAAGTGCCTAGTAAACCTGTAAAATGTCATTAAGCTAAACAAATATAGAGGACAGGCAAGTGTCTTACAGGGGAATTGTCATGGTCCACGGAGAAGTTGCAGACCAGCCACGTGTCAGGATCATTTTCGTTTGTTGCCAGGATCTTCCTGATGGCTGACAGATAGAGCACGTCTCTCTGAGAAGCAGGCCATACTCTCTGAAACACAACCAGACACATTCAAGTCAGGCAGTCAAATAACTGTTAATAGTTGAACGTGAGGCAGGTTTCAGTCCTGTCTCGAGTAAATTTACCTTGTGTGTCTGGTAAACAATGACGGCATTATCCGAGAGGGTTTCCACAACGTTGAAATTTTCAATAGTGGCTGAGGGAGGAAGAAATCGCTCAGGTTATGACATTAAAAGAAAGTCAAAACAATGATATGATGGTTACTTAAGTTGCGATCTTACTCTCCCAGTCCATTCGGACAGCTGTGTCCCAGAAGTAGTGGCAGACTTCGTGTCCCGTGACCCCCTTCACAGCATGTGTGGCTTTTAGAGGATCCAGAACAATGCCGTTCTCTTCCACTTCTCTCCTGTACACCTGTTATACAAAGCACAGCGTGAGTGTGAACAAATGGACTAATAAACATTTTCTCAGCCTCCCTTTCAAACATGCAATAACTTGAACACCTGGGGAATATTTGAATATGTGTAGTTGATAGGAGGGTAAAGGAACTATGTACATTTAAAAGGTATTATATACCATTTTTAAGTTATTTTATGGGTTTAAAGCAATAAAATGCATTAAAGAGAAATGATCAGCTGCTTCTGAGCCATCTAATGCATTCACATGTATTTTTAATTTGTGAGTAACATTTTAAATATTCAAAGATAGCACTTAGGGAAAACGTATCATAAGCACCTTCTCTCTTCCACTCACCTTCATCTCTCCTTCCTCTATTACCAGCTGCCAGTTAGCATCTCCGCCCACATCCTGAAGAGAATAAGTCATATGATTCTGCACCATCTCCTCCACCTAAGAGACAAATGAATATTGATTAAGATCTGGTGTTAAAGAGGTTTGGGGTTTTACCGTTCCACATTAATGACATGCTTTGAAACAGGCTACAGTTTCAGGAGACGAAGATGCATTGTATTAGGGTTGGCACGAGCAATTTCTACTCTTGCACAATCACAATCCTAGCACATAGGTTTGGTAACATCGGAGAATGCAAAGAGAAAACAAATTCTCTCTCAGAATGTCAGGAATTCCTCAAGCAAATACATTAGCCACCGAGCAGCAGCTAAATGAATATTAGTCTTGGTAAAACTATGAACATTTCATAGCAGTAGTGATTAAACACTTCAACCTGCTTGGGAGGTTTATTTAACATCCTAACAATGTATCGACAACACAATGCACAGTCTGGATCCATGCCTGCTCGTGCCATGGGAGAGAGTGGTGTGAAGAAAATAGGAGGTAGAGGAGAAGAAAGAGGTTCAGCTCGATCCAAGTCATGCAGCATCACACTAATATTATTTTTCCCCATCGGTGGTGTAATGAAGACAAACTATCAGTCAATCCAGGAACTTTAGACCTGATTTTGTCGGTCCATCACATATTAACTGCAGAAGAGACTAAAAAAAACATTACTGTTAGCATGCTTTTCAAAGCACAGGAAGTTTTTACAAAATCCTGGAGAGACTGGTTAGTAGACATTTCATGCTGCACCTTCATGCTCATGCTCCGTCTACAAGAAGTGGAAAGCAGCGGGTACTTGCACCCCCCTGTAGATACTGTGGAAAGACTCTCTGGTGACCAAATACAATACCTGAGCGCTGAATCTGTGAATGTCATCTGAAGCACTGACTAACTCAACGGAGGACAGGGAGGAAGAATAGCTATGGGGCTGTACAGCAGAGAGGAAGATTGAAAGAGAAAACAATAAGGAACAAAACAAAGAGGCAACACTGCAGCTGTGAAACATTCATAACCTGCTCAACTAGCATTTCAAATGCAGAGTTCTCCCTACCATTAAAAAGCTTAGGCGCAGCACCCAAGCCTTTCTGGGCACCACCTAAGCCAAAACGTTAAACAGCTTTTAAGATATGGTGATAATGGTTCAACGTTATGTGAAATTATATATGTGTTTTATTGAAAAACATAATATTTTCTTTCTCCTTTCTCCAAACTCGTCATACATGTGCCTGTCTTCCACAAACTTAGTACAAATGCTGGTATCCAGACAGCACCCAAGCCATCTGAAACCTAAGGAAATTAGGTAATTATATTATGTTAGCTCTTAGAATACTAACTAAGCACAAACTGGTTCTCTGTGTGAACAGGCTATGGCTAAGTACGCACACATCATGTCAATATGTTACGTAAATGTTAAGACGTGAAGTGTTGGGCTTTACAGACGGATCGCAGCACCCCTTTCCACCAAGGCAGTTCGGCATCTAGTCTCGAACCAGTTCTTCACGTTTTGACAGTCAAAGAACTGGCAAAGTGCTGGTGCTGCTTTTTTAAAAAATTTTTTTATAAAAAACAAGCACAAATACATTGAACCAGTCATATTTGGAAGCCAATGCAGGCTTGTAAAGTCAGGAGCAACACTTGCAAAGACATGCTGAAGTCTACCATTGTTGTTGTGCTTGAAGTTGGTACGAGTGTTACTGGGAAAGCAGATGTATGGGGATGTATACAGTGACGTAATGATGTGGCTCCACAATGGCTCTCTGGCCCATGAAAAACTCATCCTTTTCTTAAAAAGTTAATAAACCAACTAAACTAGCAGAACTAGCACCAGGTTCGCGTTGGTAGAAAGGAGGTGACTGAAGATGATGACAAACAGCTTTGATCACCTTGTTGGCGAATCGATGTGTGCCGATGGTGGAGTAGGCATCTCCAGGAGGAACTGGAGTTAGTCGCGGTATCCTGACCTTCTCTGATTGACACTGAGGGTGAGAGAGGAGGATGTAAGACAGAGAGGATTCAGTAGACGGTTACTGAGGTCATGATAAATCTGGATTCGCAATGTATGCATCATTATATGAGAGTCAATATGATATAATGTGTGTTTTTCGCTTTTACACATCCAAACTGTAGAAATAACTTGAGTGTGTAAAATACTGAATCAGATTTACTGACAAAGAATGTGAACACACACATCTGGAATGTGGTTCTGGTCTTAACTCTCAAGCAACAGACAGTGTACATATTCTTAAGGGACAAACAGCTCAGGTCTACATCACACCTGCTCCTCTATCTTGTCTTGTCTGTCCAGAGCAGCTTCAACTGCATCAAAGAACTCATCCTCATTAATGAGACTGTTAGGCCCCTCCTGTGGGAAAAAAAAACATGCAAATGTCAGCAATAAAGAAAACCTGAGGGAGCAGCCCTGTCCAAGGTACAGGAAGATAAAAATGTGCATGTTGTGACACTCTGCTGTGATTTATCCAGCTGTTTCTAAGCAGTATAATCTCATCTTGCCTCGTAGTCTGGTCCTCCGTAGTGTGACTTTTTCTTTAGTTCATTCATAGCAGACTTGTAGGCATCTTCTACTCGCCTTCTTTTCTCCAGTTCCTGTGCACACAGTAAGACCAGCAAGGTTTGTTAATGTTCAATAAATAACAGCAACAGGATGTAAATAGATCCACCCTTTAAAGCATCTGTGCTGCATCTAGGAGCTCTATTAGTTTTCTTCAGACAACAGGTTTTTATTGTTGTACAGCCTGAAAACATAACACCAGTGACAATGGCCCTCTCGTCAGAACTCAGATTACAGGTGATAAAGACTCAGTGATAAAAAGGGAAGAAAAAGACTGAAAGAAAGGACTGCATGCACCATCAGGCAAACCCACCATATCGTTCACCTGTGGGTGGACTCAAGCAGGTTTTACCTAATTTATTCTCATTTCTTGCCAAGGACATATAGCACCCTCTCCAGAGAATTAACAAGCAACAACATGGCAGCAGTTTGCATATTATATGTACAAGTGTAGAGCAAAGAAATCCACATAAAATCATGAATCCAAAAATCATTGACCACAAACTGTACAATATAGACTTAGGTCAGCTGAAGCTACTCTATAACTGCACAAATGATGAGCAATATAATAGAGAAAGCAAACAACAAGAGGCCACTGTGGTTAAGAACTATATTGCAATAAAGAACAATACTGCTCTAGAAAAATCTATATGAAGGCAAACCAGACAGGTTGAGCCAGTGAAACACAATGCACAGCAAGCAGAGCAAGGTGTAGACATGAAACAACTTTAACAGGAAGAGATCCTGTTCTCATCTGAATAACCAGCAAACAGAGACCTACTGTAAAGAAGAGGCTGCAAGTCTGAAGAGGAATCCAGCTCTGTGTCTGGTATTTGAGCAACTGTGTCCTCCATTGTAAAGAAGGTTTCCACAAACTGCATCCAGAAGTCATTTTCCTTTTTCCCTATGCAAAAGTATGAGCAGGAGTGCCTTGTTTCCTGTTCTGTCAAAAATTCAGTTTTCTTACTCCATATCAGCAGTTACGCTTCACACACACAACCAAACACTGATAAGACTGAGGTAATGGCACTTGAGCAGTCTAACTGAGAGCACTTCCCAGCCTTTATGTGTTTAGGGTTGGGCAGCACACCTTTATACAAAAGGGAAAAAAAAACTGGTTTGGCAACGTGAGCTGAGCTGATCAGGATGTAAGAATGTGGAGCTCTGAACACCAAAAACAACAGATCAGAGGATCAGTATGTGCAGAATGGATGTTACAGTTTTAAGATTTTTCTAGATAAAATCAAATCCATGAATGGCCGAGTGGAGTATCAGCTTATTCTGAACAACAGGTACATCTGTGCTGCTTGAAAAAAAAGCTTTAAAAGTAACGGTTGTTCATTGAATTGTGGCCATACATTTCTGGATTTAAAAAGACATACTACTCGATTTGGACATTGGACATTTAAAAAGCAAGTAAATTACAGTACATTACACAATTGAAGCTAATTCAGTACAGACACAGTATAACAGATATAACAGTTTTGTTATACACAAAAATGCTTTTAGAGTCACTATGAAATGTTTTTTTTTAGCCTCTCTTTAAAAAGCAGTGACTTTTTTCATTGCTAACTTACTTAAATACTAACACGAATAGCTGACATTTTTCTAATTACAATCATGTCTTTGGACTGAATGCAGAATGTTGCACCACAGTTTAATCACCTGGGGCTGTATTCATAAAGCTTCGAGTTACAAAGAGTTGCTTCTAGTGACAACTTATGACGTCCTCAAAGAACTTCCCCTTAAAGTTAAGGCTAGATTCTGGTAAACAAAAACTATTCACAAAGCATCTTAACCCTTAAGAGAGCTCCTAAGGTAAAAACTGTTAAGAGTAGGGAGGAGTTAATGAACGCTACAGCTTGGCTTGTGCAGGGATAATGTTTGTACCAGCAATCACAGAAACTGATGAAGGATTGAGTAAATATCAAATAGATTAAGAACTAAAATTACCAGCACAGTAAATAAACATAAGCAAATAAATGTGAATGTGTGAACAGGCTACTTCACAAGTAGGGCTGTGTTATCAAAGGTTCTATGAATAGGCCTATTGATTGCACTGCGTTCCTTAGCACATCATCACATCTTCTCTTTCGGTTTTGTTTTGTTTTTTAATCAACCAATCACACCTTTTAAAAGAATGAGTCACACCTAGCTATCATGCCTCCTCACAAAAAGGCAAGGTTAGGCCTCTCTCGGAGAGTGTTATCACAACGCTTTTGAATACGGCTTCAGGAAGACAGAGCCGGAAAACACTTAAAAACACTAACACAGACTTAAGGCTGTAATAACCAAGTGTCTGAAGACAAATGACAGCTACAGTGAACTCCTCAGTCTGCAACATTTCAACACAGCAGTGGCTGCTGGTGACACTTCACTCACAGTGAAGTGACCAGTTCTAATCACAGTATGAACACTGCATGCAACCACAGTACCTTGTCCAGTCTCTTCTGCCAGCTGTCCTCTCGTTTGACCATCAGTTCGATACAGTGGGACAAGGTGGACAAGATGCCTGCTGTGGTGGCCTTGAATGTGATGGCCTCACCCTTAAAGTCTATACCGTTCATACCCTTGGGACTGGCAGGGGAAAACACTGGCAGAGAGAAACCAAAAAATATAATTTAAGACACTTCCTACTCTTCATATTTAAAATGCACTGTTTTTTAGCAGGTGTAACATTTAAAAAAACCTATTTTTAAATTTAACAAATGGAAAAAATCTGCAAGCTTGAGTTGATAAACTCACATTTCTCTTTGCTGCCATTGTTGTTGTGGTTGTATTCACCATCAGCTTTTGTCGTGGTGGGAAAGTCATCTTCATCGTCCTCTACTACTGGAAAGAACCACAGTGTCAATGCTATACTATAAAACATCATGAAGACTTTGTGCACTACATTGAGATAATAGTGTAAGTGGATAATGTTTTTGTTCCCTTTTTTGATCTGTATTACCCACCATTCTTCCTGACTTCTTATACTGCATGACACAAGTCCTCATTGTCTATATAAACTAATTCCCCCATGCCTTGTTTTCACCGTTTTAACAATTTAAAACAAGTTTAACTGTTAAACATTTCATGCAAACAAAGCAGCCCTGACAGTGTACAATCATTATACTGTATTTATTCTGCAGGTTACCTCTGTCTCTCTGAAATTCATCTTTGGAGACGGCGTCAGCACAGGAGTCAAAGTATTTCTGGAGGGTGTCCACTTGTCTGCACAGAATGTCCCGGAAGGTCTCCATCTCTGCTAGCTTCTCACGCAACCTGTGGCCCTTCTGAGCCAAGAAAAACAGAAGTAAACCAAAGCAGAACTCAGTCAAAAAAAAACCAAATTTGTTCCTTTGCTTTTTCAACCTAAAAGACAATAATCTGGTAGTCTTTTACATACATTGATGACAAAAAAATATTTATTAAACATCTGTGATTCTTACACATGCTACAAATATTTAAAAGAGATATACTGGACTGTGATGAGTCGTAGGGGTATTCTGGGCTCCAAGCTTTATGTAAATGGGCTAATATAGTCAACATCTTCAAACTGTTTGATGATGATAGTTTTACCTTGAAGGAGGATGTGGATGTGGCAGACAAGGCACTGGCTGCTGATGTGAGAGACAACATTGAACCATGACGTCTCAGACTGGTTTCTGAACCGTAACCGGACTCGGCCTGCAATTAAGAGGGAGGAAGGTGAAGTGACAAAAAAACATTTTGGAAAGAATTGGTATATTGAAAAAGCTAGGACAGGAAAGACAAAAACAAAAGATGTATGGGTGAAAGAAGAAGCAAAGATGAGTGAACAGAGGATCAGTATGTGCACAAAACACATTAAGCAATGTGCAATGTAACAGGAAAGACTAGACAGAGGCACAGATTGAGAGATCAATTCTTGCAATTGGCAGCACTGAGTAATGCTGAGCTGGACCAGGGCAGGACCTACACTTACAAAGACAAACACTGCTGAGAGGGACACGGGCTGACAGACAGACAAATACATTAACCCAGACCATGGATACAATACATGGAAAACAGATCTGTGACCAAGGACTATGGGGTGGAAATAAATTACAAGGGAAATTTATGACAGGATAATATTAATGCCAAAGTAGAAAATGGATATAACTTAATAATAAATAGTGTATATGCAACTGTAACCCACCAATAGAGTACATTTATAGTGATACTTTTACGCAACCAATGGACGCACTAATATATAGGAGTACATAGTACTGTCTAACTTTCCACTGGATTCTAAAAAGACTGAACTCCAGTGTGCTAATAATTATGCAGAAGTAAGAACATTGAGCATACAAAATGATTCATCTGACCAAAAAGAGAGAGCACACTCAGGGTGAGACTGCCTTAAGACCAGGGGCTTGTATCACAAAGCAAGTTCAACAGAATCAGTATGTCTTTCTGTTTTCCGGCTCAACAAAAGCTAACATTCACAACTGTCACACTAAGTGGTAGCGCAAAGGTGATTATCAACTTGCTCTGTCAACCCAGGGTTTCTGACTCTCGCGCCTTCACATAAAAAAAGTGGAGTTGGCTCCAGGCAACCAATCACAAAAATGTACAGGTAATGATCAGCTGCATAAGAAACTATCATTTTAAACAGGTAAGGTGGATTTCAAAACGTAAAACAGGCTAAAAGCAACACAGCTGCTCCAGCCAAAGGAAGGAAAAAGACAACAAACTCTGCACTGTGTGAATGTGCAAGTTAATATTCTGATCATCATATCATTAAGGCACAAGTACATCCGACTATAATTAAAATAGTTTATTCCATTACATTAATGTGTTCTTATGACGTGTAAGATCATTTGAGCCTTAATATTTTCTCAGTTCAGCCCATGTGCTGTTAAACAGTCTGAGAGTAAGTAAAGAACAAATATAAAAAGAGAATTCGAAGCGTAAGGCAGACTCGGTGTGAATGTTATATCATCAACAAGTCAACTGTTTCAGTCTCTCTCTGTTTTAAGATTATATATTAAGCTACATCACAAAGGAAAGTCAAAGGGAAAGCCAAGAGTTTAGATGGTTTGTATAACTCCTTCCTCGCAGACCCTCTCCCACAGAGACCACGGCAGCAGTCAGCAGTGTTCAGTAGGCGGTACTTTCAGATGTTTTGATCTGCTATCTTGAACCTAACCTGATGCGGAGCAGGCTAGATTTGCAGGGTAAGTTACCATGGAGATTTACCGTGGTAAGAAGTAAACCATCTTAATTCTGCTTTGTGATACAGGCCCCAGCTCCACTTAAAATGTTTAATGCCATGCATGATGTCATCTGGTATGTAAAAATTCATAAAATCGTCTGATTACTGAGAATGATTATATTACTCTAAGTCTAGAAAACAAAACAGTACCTGATTGTATATTTTTTTTCCAGGTGAAACACGATTCAACCCCAATTATTGCACCAGAACTAACATAGTATTTTACTTCAGGATGGACTGTAACTGGCTGCTCATTCTTACTTTACAAAAAAGAAACTCTTTGTAGGCAGTCCTTTAAGAAATACAGAATAAATGCATGTTAACCAATGCTGATATGGCCACATCTCCAACAGTTGAAAAGTTAAAAGCCCAAATAGGTGCTTGGGAAAAAAAAAACTGTTATGAATGAAGTTATGCCTACAACACTACCTATTAAACACAAACGATGTGATTTATTTAACACTTTCTGTAGTATAATATTTGTAATGTTATTGTGCATGTTACTCAAATCATTATTATATTGCTGGCTTTGAAAGAGACCAAGAGCCAAAGGGATGCACTGATGGATTATGAAGGCCGATCTATGACTGCCCCTGATACTGCCATCTTCATGCACCTGGTCAGCTGCATTACACAGCCATGCAAACTAAACGCCCACTCCTACACAACATATGAAATAGCACTTTGTGCCCACAGCGTTGTGACGGCAATGAGATGAGTGCACAGTAACTGACCATGGCAACCACTGAGTGGTGCACACAGTCATGCACCAGAAGCTTTTTTGAAAAAAAAAAAAATAGTGGCTGTTTCTTACACAAGTGCCATGCAGTGGAGTTCAATGCTACAGCTAGTCCATCAGTGTTACTTACGTGAGCAATACCACACATGCAAATAGAAAATAATTATCAGTGTGCCGTTTAGACAAGCGCAAAGACAGGTCAGTAATTATTCATGTCAGAACACTGGCAGAGTAATTAAATATTTCAGTTATCTGTGACAGTGAGCAAGCAGCATGCCAACATGCTATAAGCCCACCATTCGACCATTCCAACAGCCAAAGCAGAGCAGGACACTGCTGCAGTCCTGGCGGATTGCTGGCCCAAACATGACCCAGACGCTCCCACAACACTGTTCTGACAATTCAGAGTCTTAAATCCAGTATTCACGTTTCCCTGGACACACCTCACTGAGGAACAAAAGGGAAGAAAAGAATTGGAAAAGAGAAGCCATATAGGCTTAGCTTATCCCATCAACAAAAAGCACTTATAGTAGAGACACGGGAGGAAAAGGCAAAGGTAGTCATTTTGTCTGAAGCAGTCAGAGGAAAGGAAGCCACTGGCTGTTCCGTGCAGCAGGAGAAAGGCTGAGCCGAAAGGAGGAGTCTTTTAATTCTCGGTAGAGCGGAGGACATCTGCTTCCAGTCGTACACATGGACTCAAGATACACACAGACATGCACTTCAGTCCTGCTGCGTACATACATCAACAGACCACACACCCTGATATGTGAAACCTTTTCATCTTGTCGATCTTTATGTCCAGCATCCATCACTGAGCAAGGAAATGTGCCTGTGTGTGTTCGTAAGAGAGAGAGGGATAAAAGGGAAGGGTGCATGCATGTATGCATTAGAGGGAGAGACTATGGCTGTCTGGGGCTGTGAAAAATCCAGTAAAGTATTAAATGGGTGGGCGAAAGAAGCAGCCTACTGTTCATTATGACAGAGAAACACAGAGAGAGAGAGAGAGAAAGAGAGAGATGGAGAGAGTGGGAGGTATGGAGCATTATTTGTCTGGTTCTTCTGCTTTACTTCTACCTAAGTCTCCTTTTACCTTTTCTTATTCTGATTTGTTGAAATCTATTTGTAATGCACAATCTGGGCCAATTGTGTTCAAACCATGCCAAAAAGCTGCCTGGAAAATAGGAGGGAAAATGAAAAATAAATGCAGGGTTTTCCCCCTTTCCCTCCCATATCACCCCTCTGAATCTGACAGAATGGAACAGCCTCCTCGTATGATCAAGAGTTTTATGGGTCCCTCTTGATTTTTGTTGCTGTGAGAATAGCTGATTA
>JAPQRN010000027.1:18194484-18215818 GCA_037367275.1 Coranthus polyacanthus | reverse complement strand
GTTTGACTCTAAATCATAAAATAATTATGCCTTTTAATCCTAAATACTCAAAAATCATATTACCATAGTTGTATAGTGTGTATGTAAGTAACACTTAAATCAGTGCCACCTTCATAGATTTCATTATATTTCCAAGTATTTAATCTTGATCTCACAATTCTTTTTCAGTCAACATCTAACTACCATGCCAGGAAGTACGGGGTTCGAGCTGCCATGCCTGGCTTCATCGCAAAGAAACTCTGCCCTAACTTAGTGATTGTTCCAACCAACTTTGACAAATACAGAGCAGTCAGTGAAGAGGTAAGAGTGATGGCAATATGTTATGTTATGTAATGCTAAAACACCCACCTGATTGCTTTTTGCTTTGACTTAAATGCTCATGAATTTGTTTCTCTGTCAGATCCGGGAGATTTTTGCTGACTATGACCCTCACTTCCAGCCAATGAGTCTGGATGAAGCCTATCTGGATTTTACAGACCACCTGGAACAGAGGAAGAGCTGGCCAGAGTCCTCACGTACACATCACTTCCATGCCAGCAGCATCGCTACAGGCAGGACTTAATTATACACAACAGTAGAATGATTACATGGTTTAGTGTGTTATGTTTTCCTAACTGCCACCTTTGTCATATAGCTTTTTGTACCACCTGTCTTGGCAGTGTAACATGAGAGGAAATATTTCTGTTCTCACAAAATGATAGCTTTCATATATTTGAAAAATATTTGCTTAATAGTGTGATATCGTTTCCTATCTTTAAAGGGGAAGCACAGGAGGAACTTCATCAGGAGACAGTAGAAGAGATGAAAGACCTCTCTCCTGTTCTGTTTGAGGACAGCCCGACCTCCTCACCTGTCTTGCTCGGTTCTGGAGGTGTGGCTGCTGCCGATGAGGCCTTTGAAGTGTTTGGGACGTCTGTGGAGGAGGCTGTAAGAGAGATGCGCTTCCGCATTGAGCAGAAGACCAGCCTAACTGCAAGTGCAGGTCAGGAAAAAGAATCCCTCAGATGTAAATTCAGTTCTACGGTCTGTATAACAGACCATTGTTATGAATTATACACCATTACTATGCTATACATGTTCCAACTGTAGGATCTAACAACTGTTTTCAAATCAATTAAATCAATTTTGTATTAATATTTTTGTTATACTATTTACTTTTTTTTATAAAATAGTCATGTAATAAGTGGGATAATGTACAGGGAGCCAGTCATTAATGTGAAATAAACCCTGACAGGGTGATGCAGGACGAGCTGGGGTCTGGATCACCCATCACTTTACATTATCCTTTACTTATAATTGCATAATAAGGATGCTGCAGTTACTATGTGACTGCGCTTTCTCCATTATCAAAAATATGATGGTATTGTCAAGCCTTTTGCCCATATATTTGAGATGCACATTCATAACATATTGTGAGTTGGCTTACCTCTTCAGGATCCATGTGTGATTGTATATCCTACCATGTTTATTTTAATGAGAGCACATTTTTATATGAGAGGACAGGAACATGAAACATATTATACATGAAGAGTACAATACATATTTTCTGTTTACAAATAATAGCAATAGTCTGGCAACACTCGATTAGGCCTTTTAAAAAAAAATCAATACGATCAGCGTCATGTATATGTTTTATCAGCTGTTGATTTACGAATACACAATTCATTACTGCTTTTCACTCTTCTAGGCATTGCTCCAAACATGATGCTTGCCAAGGTGTGCAGTGACAAGAACAAGCCCAACGGTCAATACAGACTCCCATCCACCAGAGAGGCAGTAATGGACTTCATCCAGAACCTCCCAGTTCGCAAAGTATGGTGCACACTGGCCAAGCTAAAACATAAACAGAGCCTTGGGGTGTTAGTGTTGGTGAATAATCGCGGACATGTTAGAACAGGAGTGAAAGTAAAGTGATTAATAATGTGCTGCTGACTGGGGTGAGTTGAATGAGAGAAAATGATTATCATGATTTAAAATGACTAAAACGTGTGTTTGTGTGTTCTTCCAGGTTTTTGGCATAGGGAAAGTGAGTGAGAAGATGCTAAATGCACTGGGCATCAGTACCTGTTTTCACCTTGGCCAGCAGATGGCGTTGTTGTCATTGTTGTTCTCTGACACAGCATGGAATCATTTCATGCAGCTTTCCTTGGGTATGGGCTCTACATACATCCCAAGGTACTTCGCTCTGATTTAAAAAAAATAAAAAATAGAAACCATTAAAAAAGTTAATGAATTCAGAGCAAAATTAGTCCTGACTGCTGTCTTTGATTTCATACAGGCACGAAGAAAGAAAAAGCATGAGCACAGAAAGGTATGTTTTTCAAAAGAATTATTGATTGTAGTGTATTATTGTGGTGCCTGTTTTCTTCATTTCCTTCTGTGTGTCCAAGTCTTTTCTGACTCTTTATCTTTACAGGACATTTAAAGAACTGAGTAGAGCTGAGGAACAGTTTGCTTTATGCAGGGAGCTCTGTGAAGACTTAGCTGCAGACATGAAGAAAGAAGGCCTGAAGGTACTAAATGACAGAGATGGCTGCTTCATTTATTATTCAATGTGTCGTAACACTGGCTACATGTACAAACCAAGGAGTCTGATACTGTTAGCACGACTTTGCCTAACACAATGTTTTAAGTGAAATGTTTAGAATCACATGAGGCTTTACTTCAGAGTTAGTTACATTTAGTTAAATTTTAATTGTATAACCGATTGAGTGGATCTTGCCTTGAATGTCTAGAGGATTTAATGGCTGCACCATTTGGTAAAAAAATTGCGATTATTGTGGACAGTATTGTGATTTGTGATTTGAGTCGATTTGCTTGGTTATTAAGAAAAATGCAGAGATTACTGATCATTTTGAAATGTGTATTTAGACATGTTTAAAAAAATACAAAAACTTCAAAAGAATAAAAAAGCAATGTAGCGGCTTTCATTTAGCATGTTTTACACAGTACCTCTCTGCTGGTGTCAGTGAAACCAAACACACACACAGGATCTTTAAATTGGAGCCTTTTGCAATTTTATAATTACACAGCCTGACATTGCATTTGCGACTGCGACTGCGATTAAACTAAACAGCACTTTTCCTCTAGCCTGGGTCGGCTTGCTTTAAAGAAGCATGGGGGAAATTACTGAATTGAGAAAACTGTAATTTTTATATAAATATATATATAATATATACATATCAGTTTATTCTTGGCTTTCTTGGAATCGCCCTGACTCCAGACCGAATGTCATACAATTACCTCAACCTGTTCGTTCCTTTTCGAATCGATAGAGAAAGGACTGGGTGGCTCGGCATGGCCATCACCCCCCTGCCTGGGTGCTGATGTGGCCTTAATAGCTGGAGGAAATGGAGGGCCATTAAGGGGACAGCAGGGACTACTATCACCCTTGGAAATGTCTTCCCTGGGAGATGATCACATTACTATGAAAGCGTTTTGTGGCGCGTTACTTGCGAAATGCATTCTGACAAATCAATGAGTGAAATGACATACCATACACTTTTCCATCTTTGCTCTATTTGTACATGTCTGTAATTAAGTGGTTGTTCAGAAAGCTGATATCAATTCAATTGTGCATTTCTTACATTTTCCTGAAGGGTAAAACGGTAACACTGAAGCTGAAGAATGTGAAGTTCGAGGTGAAAACGAGGGCGCTGACGGTGCCATATGCTGTTGCCACACTGGATGAGATCTTTGCTGTTGCTAAGGAGCTCCTGAAAACTGAAATAGAAAATGAAACCCCCCAGCCACTCAGGCTGAGGCTCATGGGTAATTAGATATTGCAATATAAGTGGCGCATCAATTAATATAACTACTTTAAAATTAATCTAAATGATCTGTGACACATAATAGCTGGGATTCATTCATTTCTTATCAGATAATTTGTTTTTGTGCTTGTAGGTGTTCGGATCTCTGCTTTTGTAAGTTCAGATGACAAAAAGCCACTGCAGAAGAGCATCATTGGCTTCCTTCAGCCAGGCAAGACAGACTGTAGTGACAGTGGTTCTTCCCAAAGAATGCATCAAAAATCCGAGAAAGAGCATCTCTCCAGTCACTCCATCCCATCCATGTTGCCTCTTACAGGCCTTCCCCCTGTGCAGAATTGCCATGAAGTACCCTGGCAGACTAAGAAGGGAGGGTTAGAAGGTGGAAAGACCACTAAGGAACCCCAACAGTCTTTCTTCCAAAGGGCCCAGGCTAAGAGACTGCAACTCCAGGCAGTAAATTCAACCACACAGGAGGTGGAGTGCAGGGAAAAGGCTCCTGTTATTACTTCCACAGGCAATCACACGGATAAGAGTGTGGAGGCATCAACAACAGTACAAGAGTCAAAGGGTAACACAGCCTCTTGTGTCTCACAGAAGGACATTTCCCCTTCACCAGAGGCCCATGCATCCACCTCAGTCTGTGGTGGCCCAGTCTCCGAGGGCCTCACCTGTCCTGTTTGTTTCACTCAGGTCAATACAACTGACTTAAATGTCTTCAACAGACATATAGACCAGTGTCTCACAGCTGGCTCTAGAAAGCCAAACCAACGCACAGATCCTGATTCCGAGTCAGATGTGGACTCAGAGAACAGCCATAAAGGATGGGAAGTGATGGACACATGGAATCAGCGCTTTGAATTCGAAGAGGAGAAAGCGAGATGCACTGAAGAGAATGGAGCTGATCAACAGCAGAGCTTAAAAAACAATGACACTAATCAAATGGGTATCAATGGTGACAGTGGTGCAGTGACCTCAAAGCAGCCTCAGGCATGTAATGATAAATGTCCCGTCCTCGTCTGCCCGGTGTGTCACATGACTCAGGACACGAGTGACCTCACTATCTTTAACCACCATGTTGACCTCTGCCTGAACCAGGAAGTGCTGCACGAGCTTCGGGGACAGACATTAACTTCCATGAACCCACCTTCAGTTGCAGTCACAAACAACAAGGTGACAGGTGAGTTCATATATCAAATCAGGTAATCCAACACGTCCTTTGTAAAAGGAGCTCCCTACTAGGGATTGACTGATGTGGTTTTTTTTCAGGTCCCATATTATTAGTAATCAAGGAGACCGATAGCCAATAAACCAATAAAATAAAGAAAGCACAATCCAATAATATTTCAGCAATGTTTATTGTCAGTTTTCAAATGGAACTGGAGAGATTCTAAATAAATTAGTAAATAAATGTTCTTCTCATTTCCGAGTCGAGAGGCTATTACTTGTGACATGTAACCAGTCAGATTGTGCCGTAGGCAGGACTTTGCTTGAGAGTGACAGAGTGGTGACTACAGACAGACAGAGGCATCTGCATCACAGCCAAAGTAGCACATTTTTAAATTCATTCATTTGAAAAAAAAAAATCTGATAATATAAAAACGTTGAATATTGGATCTGTTAATGGGCCATGGCTGATAATCAGCCTATCCCTCCTACTTTGTACTGACCTGGAGAAAAATATGTGTTTGACAAAGCAGCTGCTGATGACAGTCCTGTCTGTATAGTCTATAAACTGTGGCTGTTCAACATCCTTGGAGTTAGAGGAGGAATGTTTATTTGGGAGGCTGTGGTTGCCCTATGACCTTTTTTTTTTTTTTTACAGTGACACTGTGTAAGATTTGTATTGATTCCTGCAGAGAAAAGACATCTCATTTCACCCCATGGGGATTCCTCTGCCCCGGTCTTGGAAATGGCTAAATCACTTTCTCACCTATTTATTTCTTACAATAAACTGCACCGTGGTTTCCCCTTAAACAAGGCAGCCTCAGAAATTACACTCTTTATGTCCCTGAGGAGGTGGTTCAATTGAGTGCCTTCTCAGTAGATGTCATTTTTTTGTCACATCAGATAATGATGCAGTCTTTTTCTGTCTGTGCCCACAAGTGTTTTTCTCTTTCTATTCACAGGCACTAGCCATCTCCTGCTAAGGCAAGCAAGCAAAGGCAAAACCAAAAGGTGAGACTACAATTTGCTTCACAAAATGTTGACAAAATCTTTGCATATTCCACATCAGTAAGTTGGTGCAAATCTCTAAGATTGCCAAAATGATGATTCATCTTGTATGTAATGGATGTATAATGACTTTCAGACGGGACTGTCCTTCTTCTCCTCCTTCGAAGAAGGCCAAAGGGCTCGCTCCTCGCAACACCATTGACAAGTTCTTCAGGTGACAGTCATTCCCACAGTGTTCATCCTGTTCCTCAGTATCATCCGGAGATGCTGACAAAGTTTTCTACAGCAAATGAATCAGCTGTCCCTGGTACCTTGATGCACTTTTTTTCTACTCAAACTGTTTCCATAGCGCACACAAATCCATATTCAGTTCTCCTTAAGAATTGGTAGTCAAGATGCTGTAGCTTGTATGAAAAACCTAGCATTTGCACTATTATTGCCTCTTTTTTTAAGCCATATATTAGACAAGAAATCAAAGATGACAAGTATAGCAATTTCATGGAAGTATTTATGACCCTGTTGTCTGTCAGTATCTGCCAGTTTTGTTTGTGGATATTGAAGATAGACCAAGGGTTTTATCATTACTATTATTATTAATATTATTATTATGCTGTTTGGAACATGAGCATATTTATTACATGCTGGATGTAAGTGTGAAGTGATCAAACTCAAACTGATTTTGTTTGAGTTTGATTGAGCTTCATGAAGATATTGAATTGTGTTAGAATTGTTTTATTTATTGTAATTTGTAGGGATAATATATGTTTAATAATGAAGGTAAGAGAACCTGTCTATCATGTAAATCAGTTGCAATAAATTCCTATTCCACCGAATTTTCACCTGGGGTGAAATTCATTCATCCGTATTCCAATTTTATCCAACACGGTCGGTTCACTGGGCAAACAAAGCTACGCAGGAATTGGCTCGGTAAAATAAACTTACGACTTGTGTTTGAATCCTGAGAAAAACATTTGTCTGAAAAGCAAACGTTCAATTCGAGCTTAACAAAAGCCTGGAGAAGAATATATGTGTAATACGTGAAATATCCCTGGACAAACAATTTAAACTACTATTAAAGTTTTTTTTTTTTTTAATCTTTGCAAACATGGCACAGTGTTGGTAGAGAATGAAGTTAAAAACACTTGGTATAACATGCTAATATTGACACAATTAAATAAATCCATACTCCCCTACTGATATTATAACACAGGTGAGGTGTAACCAGTTAAATATTCAGCAGGTTTGTCAGGGGTGTGAGCTAATAGAGTAAACACGGATAAGCCCTGCAGCATTAAGAAAATAGTAGGAGTATACTTCTAGTGTGACTGTTCACTATTTGAAGACAGGAGCTTCTTCAAAGCTGGGAAGTTACTTCATCTAATGGGCTTGATCTGTTTTTGAAGGTATTTGGTTCTGTTTACTTGAGACATTTATGTGAAACTCAAACGTTCAGTGTTTTATGTGAAAGTATTACTTAAGACCAGGCCCACCCTGGTCACACACACTCACATACAAGAAGTTACTTAAAAAGCTTCCCAATGGAGAGAAAAGCTTTGGCTTTGAAGGCGATGATCACGAAGCATCGTCCGAAGAAGGAGAATCTGGATCCTCGGACGTGGATTAGACAGGAGACAATGAAGGGATTTGCTGATTTTGTACTGAACAAGCACTCGGACGAAGAGGCGGACAAAAGCTTTGACAACAAAGAGATGCGTGAGTATGAAATTAAAGGAAAACAAATGAAAGGACAACACACTGAGAAAAGGATGAAAAGTAAATACATGTACTCTGTGGCTGACGGAACAGAAAACAGCACACCACAGAGCAATATTTAAACAAATCAAGTTTTTCTGTAGAACTGAGGTCTTGAGCTTGGTTTTGTTTAAGCTGTAGTTAATCATTAGTTACTCATTGCACCACCCATAGCATCACAGTTTCTTGGTTGTATTTTGCAGAAGGTTGACACAAGTGATCTCATTGCACAGACTTTTCCTATTGAAGTTGTTTGTGAATTAGTTGCGCATTCATTTAGTCTTTATTGTCTTTACTGTGGTGGGTAGTAAATGACGCAGTAAATCCATATAGAAAACCTTCATATCTGCTGTTACGCGCAGTGCTTGATGCGGAGAAACAATTCATAGAAGCAGCAAAGAAGAACGATGTGGAGACCATGAAGATACTTGGAAAGGGGTTAAATGCAAATGCAAGGAACGTGGTGGGTCTAAACACACAAACCCTCTCTCTGGGTTTTATAATTCTGCATTAATTATGGACAAATTCAAAGTCTGATCGTTCCTCTACATTTGCAGAAACATTTACTGAACAGATCATATACTAATTAAGTTGTTTGCCGCAGCATCACAGGACTGCCCTTCATTATGCAGTAGCTGGAAAGAATAAAGAGGCCGTTCAGCTTCTTCTCCAGCGCAGGGTCAAGGTGGATCAAAGGGACAAGGTGAGTGACAAATTCAGCCACAGACACTGGCTTATGTCGTGTATTTAAGAAAACACAACTTTCAATTTTGTGCTTTGTGTCCGACAGTACGGCGTGACACCCATTCATTTGGCTGCCTGGTTTGGCAGTTTGGAGATCCTGAAATTATTAGTGCAGGCCGGGGCTGAGCAGAAGATTGAAAACGAGGTAGGAACAGTTTGTTCTGCTGCTTTCTCATTAGCTGAGAGAGAAAAATACACAGGACATTACTGCAAATCATGCTTGTTCTCAAGGATGTACTGAATGGCTTTTATTATATCTGTATTTGAATGCAACAGTTGTATAGTCTTCTTGCTACAAATATCAGACAGACTTGTTCTGCATATTTAAAAATGATGTCTTTTGACAACAATTTGCTTTTGCAATTTTACTTTTTCTGCCTCAGGAAGGACTGAACATCATGCACTGTGCTGCTGTCAACAACCAGACAGAAATTGTAGAGTACATTGTCAATGACCTGCAAATGAAGGAACTAGACAAAAATGACCAGGTACTTTGTAGTAAACTTAAAACTATTCTCAGATAAACCAATGGTATAACTCGCATTCTGGAAGTATTTTGTATGCATACATGCACTGAACGCGGTTTGCGTTGTTTGAATTCTCACATTTCAGTCCGGACACTCTGCATTTGCACTGGCAGCAGAACATGGACGCGTTGAAATGTTAGAGATGCTGATGGAGCCCTCGTACAACATGGCCACCATGAAGCCCAACGAGGTGTGTGTACAGAACTGTTCATGAGCTTTTGATGCGGAATGATTTCTGTTATACGTCTGTTTATGCTCATCTGTCTGAGTGCACATTTGTGAGTCGCACCTGCAGCAAAGTTCAAAGTCAAACATTCTTTGATGCGAGTTGTTTCCCTCCCTCCCTTCTGCCAGAGAGGGGACACGCCCCTGCACTTAGCTGCCAGGAACGGCCACCTGGATGCCGTCCAACTGCTGCTGCAGAGCTTTGATACTCGGGATGAAGTCAATATGGTAGACAATCAGTGTAAACACCTTCTCTATCACAGTTTGGTTTCTGACAGTATGTACTCTCTGGATAATCCACTACTGGATGGTGGCCCCACTTTGGATTAAGATACGTGAAACAAATGCTGGCTATTATTTTCAGTGGTGGAAAGTAGCTAAGTACATTTACTCAAGTACTGTACTTACAGTAAGTTATGCTACTTGCATTCTACTTGAGTATTTCCATTTCTTCCACGTTTGTAGTTTTTTGTTACCCGTTATGTTTAAAGCGAAGATTTTCACATTGGATAATATAACATGATTTTAAAATACAAAACAAGATGAAACCAGTAGTTTCCACTCTTGTGTGTTCATAGTGTTCATAGTAACACTGTCTTGGTGCTTTTGGCTAATGGTTCTCCTGACTGGGACTGAGATCATTCAGGACAGGTTAGAGGCCTAAAACATATAGTACACGTTTGTGAGCGTAGTAAAATCTGGTCCGCCTGCTTCCGTGTCTGTGGTTGTCCAGTACCAGATGTATTTACTGATGGATCTACTGTGTTGCAGGATGGTGAAACAGCTCTTTACCAGGCCGCAGAGAACGGACAGGAAGAATGTGTCCTGACCCTGCTGGAGGCTGGCTGTGACCCCAACATCGTCACAACAGTACAATACACTGACTTCAATACTGACACTGCCCCATTCTTAATAATTCTGTTCCTAAAAATACATAAACCGCTTTAGTGCTATAGTGCCACCTAATTTATATGGGTAAATACTTTTAGAATTTTTGCAGTCCTACAGTTAAACCCCTTCTCTCATAGTCCCACTGCAGCGCTTTGCATCCGGTTTCAGAGAGAGGAGACGCATCTCTGGTCCAAGTCCTCTTAGAGTACGAAGCTCAGACGGACTTTCAGGATCAGGTAAGCAAACACAAACTAGGTGGCAGTAGTACACTCTTGCAGTAAAATGGCCGTACAGTATAGCTGTAGAGCTGACTCTCTGCCTGGATCTAAATTTTAAATTGTTTTACACCTTTTCTCCTAAGACAGCAGTTCATTTTTGGATTCATGTTGTGTAACGGGTTATTTTTGCTCACAGTACCTACAGACTCCTCTCCACCTGGCAGTGAAGAACAGTCACATCCCTGTCATCAACGCTCTGCTGCAGGCTGGCTGCAACGTTAATGCCACTGATAAGGTAAGGACCTCCCCAGTAAAATAAGGTGTCAGCCAATTTAGAAAAAACTAAATTAGGTTTTCTCCATTGTACTGTCCTGCCTGTTCATGATCCGTTAAGAGGTCCCAGACTGCTGTGCATATTGCTGCAGAGGTGGCCAAAGCAGAAGTTGTGGAAATGCTTCTAAAGACTGGGCTGGATCTGACGCTACAGGACAGAGTAAGACTTCAGACAAACACACAGACACGCTTTATCTGCCACTTGATCTGAATCCGAATTTACATTTTGAATTGATGTTTGCGCGTCTTGTTGTGCGTGTTTTTTTTTTTTATTTGGATTAGCAAGGTAAAACAGCTCTGGATGTTGCAGCCAGAGCAGACGAGGTCATTATTGTGGACATGATCATCAAAGCAGAAAGATACTATGCACAGACAGAGGTGAGATTGAGAAATTGTTTGTTTTACTCTGTTCACTTGCCTCATAATATGCTGCTGATGATTGAAGAATTTCCTAATGTCACATCTACATTACCTGAATCCCTTCTAATGTTATTACAGGAGCCATGGTAAAAATGACTCACAACCCAGAAACATCTGACAGCTAATTTACAATCAGTTTAATTTCCTAATGTTTAACTCTGGCATTCATATTGCTAATCACATGCGTAAGCAATATCTCTTCCCATGTTCCGGAGCTTTCTCTGGCTCGTGGCATTTATCAATTAATTGACATGATTCAATTGCCCTTTCAGGCCAACCCCGAGCTTAATGAAAGCGTTCGCAGCGAGTTTCCACTAACATTTAAACTCGACCATCGCTATGAGACAAAGCAGCTCCGTTCAGTGGCCTGGCGTTTGGCGTACGAGCTTCTGAAACCAGGAGACTGGAAAAGACTGGCAGAACACTGGGGCTTCACTAAGAAGCAAGTGGCAGCCATTGCTGAGCAGTGGACAGGTAGAACACCTCACACTAGGGCTGGAAAACAATATAGTGAGCATATAGTGAGTGTATCGCGACTCGTTCTGCATGAGATGTTGTAAATGTCAACGTGGTGTTTCGCCTCTCTCCCTCTCAGACACATTCATTTTAAACAAGATGAAAAACAGGGTAAATATGGTATTGTACAGGAGCTATTGAGTGTACGCCAGTCGGTTTATAGTGATTTTTGAGTATGTCAGCCCTAAAAGTGTTCAGTTAGTCCACTTTAACCTGCAGGAGTTTGTGTGATGATGTTTTACTGACACTGGAAAGTCAGTGTTTTTGTAACATCTTGCATGTCCTTGGCCTACGATTGAAAAATGAACCCACTTCATCAAAAATGTTGCTTTCAGGCAAGATATATGAAGATATACATTTTTTTTCTGTCCATATCACCCTGCCTTGCCTCACACCCACTGGACAGATTTTTCACTGCACATTTTGAAATTCTCTGAAATACCGTATAAAAATGTTACAGATTAACATCCTAGAACCTATGAGAAGATATAGCTATGAAAAGAATTCTTTAGATGATGAACATTTCAGACACATTGGTACAATTCCACTTTCACTTGCAAAGAGGCAATTTTCATTTTCAATTATTACTGACTACTGACTGAATTGTTTTCTGACTGGCTGGTGCTGTGTTCTTTTGTTCACAGGTCAGCACAGCTATCAGGAGCATGGAAACAGGATGCTGCTGATCTGGCTCCATGGGGAGGAGCTGGCTCACAAGAACCCGACCAGAGAACTCTTCCAGGGCCTCACTGTCACAGGCAACACAAAAGCTGCAGGTACATTAAGTTAAACAAGTATAATAAGGAATCTACTATATATACTATACTAATGGTCTTGGGGTGTGTGCCAAAATTCTTATTACAGAAAATGTTTATTTGTCTCACAGATAAGATTCGGATTGAGGCAGAAAGTTCCAGCAAGAGCTGCAGCATTTCCTGATGACAGACGTTGTAAAGTATGGATCAAAACAAAACATTTTTACATCTTTTTCTACGACCGTAAATTAATTCGTAAAATAATTTAAAAAGCTATAAAATAACTTCTATAAAATAATTTATTTTTAAAAAATACAATGAAATGGTGTCAGATGATTAACATATGTCGTGGTTTAGTACAATCTGTGGTGGTGAAAAGTAACAGCTCATTAGAAAATCACAATATGTATGTCATTTTACACATTACAGTACAGTCTTGTCTGTGCATAATTTAAAACAAAGCAAAACTCTTTGCAGTTTTCAACTCTGTCTAGCTGATAAGAATACAAAACAAACACATCTGCCACTGAACACCTGTGTAGCACTTTCCTGGGAATATTCCTCTATTGCTCGATTCATTTCACACTTAGGAAAAATACCTTCAAATATTCTGTGTAAAATGCAAAGGGAAATTAGTTCTAAGATACTAAAATGAAACTGGGCTTATGTCAAGGTAACTTTGTAGGATTGTTGCATAGCTTGTGTAAAAAGTTAAATCTAGGCCAAATGTGCAACATTCTCTGAGAGCTGTGTGTGCGTGGTCAGTCCACTACTTTGATGGAGTGTACGTGGCATGTACTGGTACTGGGGTGTGTTCTGGAGGAGCTTCTGCCTGTGGAGCTGTGACCCTGTTGGGATGAGCGAGGAAACTTAGCAGCTGTGGCCTGACCAACAGTGAGCTACGGGAATGAAAGAAAAGACATTTTTCATATTAATTTCATCTCCACAATGACTAATGGTACACACCTAGTAACAATTCAAAAAGAAGCTGCAGAGCCTCATACTGTCACGTACCTGTGTAACTGGATGATGCCGTTCAACTACGACCGAGCTCATGGGTGGAGCCACACCCATCACCTGGAGATTGCTGCGTGCAGCTTTACTAACGTCAGTACGTGCAGTGATACGAGCGGTTACGGTCTTTGAGGGTTTTTGTTGACCAGCCGTCACAACACGACCACTGACCTGAAACAATGACCAGCTGTATAATTACCCAGTGTACTGATATTATAAATGTTGTAGAGACATTACATTTGAGCTATTCAGTGTCAGAAGTTACTGAGCTGAGAACTAAAGTATACATTCAAATGACTTGAGAGTGGACAATTTGATCACTTGTCCACACCTTATGTCAAAATCTATACGAAGATCAGTCTAATGCTAACCTGTTTGTTGGAGCTTGCGATGCCACCCAGTGGGAGTGAGCTGTGGACGACTGTAGTGGGAGGAAGAACTTCTGCCCTGGACACTGGACCACCAGAGCCCACCTGCGGAAAAGATATTCAAAGAAAAGAGGATGAAAACCATATTAATGAATAAATCAAATACAAAATCTGAAGTCCCCGTGAAATTCAATGTTGAAGTGTTTTTAATATATGTCTTACTCTACACATCACCTATAGACGAGCACCTGGCCCACCTATGACAAAACAGTGGTTTTGTAGGTATTGCTAATGGTATTTTATAATTTGTCACTTACTGGAAAGCAATCAAAAATGTGATCACACATCTGGTATTTCAGAGTAGTTCCAATGAAATGCATTTATGATTTTTAAAATCCCCTGCAGAGGATCTACAGGATAGCAGTAGTTATGGGTAAAGCAGCCGCATGAAAACAACTGCACATGAAGCCAGCAGTTCAGGCAATAAAAGTAAACAGCAATGTGTATAATTAATGGATTGACTATTGTAATGTGAGATTTGAGGAAAAAAATAAGTGGTAGAAAACGGCAATCTGTGTTTTTATGATAAATGGTTAGTGTCTCACCATGTCGTCTGTTTCACTGTGAGAAGGAGGGTCTGGGCGGTCAAAGTGGACTGGGCTGAAGCGTGTTGAGGAAATGGGATATGACTGTAGCTGAGCTAGTGTAGCAGAGCCAGGTTCATCTTGTGGAGGTAAAGGGTCTACAGAAAAAAACATTGTAATTAATAGGTGCTACAGCAAGTGATCATCTTCAAAGTTAATTGCTGGACTGGTGCTCTGAATACGGCACGAAAAACCTCTTCTAGCAATTACCGTTAGTGCCACATTAATGTTATAACCGGTGCACAGTTCCCGTCAGTGAACACTCAGCACATATTCTGACTCATCGTCTATTAGAAGAGCCAGTAAGTGACAAGAACCTAGACCCCATTGTACTCCACTTCATAAATCTCCACAACTGTCAATAGCACCAGACTGCACACTATTGAAGAAATGGTGTTTGTGTCTTTTCCAACTCTTAGTTTCTATCTAGATAGCTGTGCTGAATCAATACAGCATGGAGGCAAGGCTAACAATGGCTTTAAGGTTTGTTGTGTAATTATGTGTAGTTATGTGGCCTGTGATGAGAATAACAATGTGATTGTGGGCTCTGCCAAGTTAGAATGTGTGACATGGTTAAAATCTCAAAAAAACAAGAGAAAAAAAAAAGAATGGACTTGTGTGTTCATGCTTTTACAGACCATGCTGATCGTGCCCTGGGGGTTGCTCTGGCCATCCCTCTGCGGTGTGGAACATGTTGAGAGCCTCCATGTTGAGAGCACACACGCCCCTCATAAAGGCTTTCTTCATAGATTCCTCATAACGCTCCCGCTCCAGACGTAGTCTCTGAATCTCAGCCTGGGCCTTCTCTAGAGCCTCACAGTGCTGCAACAGAGGGAAGAAGTAGTAGTCATTTGCACAACACTGACAACAACATCTTTAGTTATTTTGTTGCTTTGTGTCGGGCTTGTTTGTCGCACCCTTGATACATATTTATACAACCATTAATGGCAGTGTTTGTCATACACAACCAATTCTTTGTTCCCTCCTGCCACACTTGCTCTACAATCCATCAATCAAATTGTGTGCAGCAAATAGTCATTGAAACATGTGTAACATTTTCCTTAAAAAACAATATATAGGCTCATATAATGACCCGCTGTCAGTGTGTGGTGGTGTATTTTAGAGGGACTGCAGTTCTGTCTGAGAGACAAAACTCGCAGGAAGAGGGAGAAAGAGAAATGAGGAAGCATATGAAAAAAAAAAGAGTCAAGTAAGATGTGATATAAATTGCACATCACCATACACATAATAGAAATGTGTAGACATTGTTTCATATGCAGGTCGTGTACCCGCTTCTTTACCTCTGCCAGCTTCGCTTCATACTCTGAAGACAGACGGGCACAGACCTCTTCAGCCCTCGCACGGCAAGCCCGCTCCACCTTGACTTTCCAGTGTTTCTGGATCAGAGAGTGCCAGCCTAACCAAACCTTCTTCTTCAGCTGCAAATTGTAGTGTTGCTGTGCGACCTGAGCAGCATGAGCCTGGCAGGGAAGCACAAGACCATGAAAATATTCACAAGCACATAATTACACCCATAACTTGTTCATGTGCAGGTGCAGTACATTTTCTGTTGTGGTTCACTTTCTGTGTCATGGTCTAAACCAAAATATCTGCTTATATGGTACGAACAGCTATGAACAGTAAAAACAAAAATAACAGCTATTTCACTGATAATTGACTTCATTGTGGGAGAAAAAAGGAACAGATTGTTCATCAGTGCTGTTTGCATGTTCAGTGTGCAGTGACATAGTGATGTAGGGGTTAGTAATTCATGCAGAGTCTGATCATTTGCATAAACCATTAAACTGCATAAGCAGTAATCCAGCAGTTTTAATTAACTTCACACTTATTTTGACCAAAAATACATAAAAAAATAAATGATAAAAACTATTATACTATGATGTACAACCTTACATCACAACCTCAGGTAAGGCATAAACACCGTAACTTCATCTCGTTACCTCTTCTTTGGCCTCAGTGTGCTGAAGTCTCCATTGGGTGAAGGCCCTCATCTTTTCAAGCTTTTCTTTTTGTCTGTCCAACACATGGCTCAGGTTACTGATGACCTGATGGGAGACATCACACAACAAGTTCATAACAATGGTCACTTATCACGGGCTTTCAATAAATAGTACGTTAGAGACAGACTGCAAGTGAGCAGAAAAGAGAGATATGAGGTCAAGAGCTTAGAACTGAATCAAGCCAAGTCTAGGCAGACTAGGCAGGCTTAATACATGTCCAGCCGACCTGCTGGTTATGTTCTAGACTAGAGAAAGCAACCAAACACATACTCACCTCATCTTTTCTCTGGTTGGACGTCTCATAGGTGTGTAGCAGCTCCTTCAAGCTGTTTAGCTCTGACCTCAGGCCAGCTGTCTGGGCTGCATTCTTTTCTCTCTCCTTCTTCAACTCCAGCTTGTGTTGCTCTATGAAGGCCAGCTTCCACTTCCTGAGCTCCGTCAGCACATTTGACTAATTATGGAACGGAGAACAGTCACAATGTGTTATTATATTAAATTAGCAGACATGAGCAGATGTACACATCTAAGCCTTTCTTAAATAATATTAACAGGTGTGCTAGAAAGTTTGCTGTTGCATAAAGTTTCTACAACACCCCGCCAAACAAATCCAGGATGCCAACACCCCTACATGTGAATAATTCTGACTCAGTTAGAGGATACAACAGAGGACCTTCCCCATGCAGCAAGAAGGGGTCACAAGCCCACTGTTTCACAACCAAAGTTAGACCAAATTCATCAACTGCCTTATCCTAGATCAAACCCTTTTGTCGTCTTTTGGTCATCTGCCATCCATGAATGAGCAGTACGAAAAGTAAGAAAAGGGCAGAGAGGAACACCACACCAAGGCACCCAGCTCTTCCAAAATAATTCCACCGAGAGACAAAATTAAAAGGTCACTGATTTCATTATAAGTAGAGCTGTCAGAGCTTATTCAATGAGCCTTCTTTAAACTCGAACACTTAACTTTTCAGTTATAATCTCAGCACTGCCTTTAGAAATGACCGTCTACAAAATCCACATTGTAAAAAAGGAAAAAGTATTTCTTTTATTTAATTGGTGTCGTTCTGTTGTAACTTTCAAGGCACAGTATGAAAAGAATGAAGTGGAAACGTTTTGGCCTTAATGCTACTTGTACAAGAGAATCTCTATACATGGATTATATTTCTCACCTGATCAGTTACATTTAGGTCCCACTGACAGGAGCTCTCATTTTCAAGAAGAAAAGGATTAGCCCACTGTGATGGTTGTCCAAGCACCCGCACATATACATATGTACCATCAGAGCTATCACAATATTGAAATTTGAGTTGACAAGTAATTTTCATTAACGATGTTACTGTCTATTCTGTTAACTTTATGCCATCACTGTAGCATAAGTCTAATAATACTTTCATTTTGCACATACACCTCATGAAGAAGAAGAGACATTTATTGCCATAGAATTTTGAAACAATCAATTATATTTCTGTTTGCTTTTTGTTTATAGAAATTGAACATGGCAGATATGAATTAGATATACAAAGCCCATTATTGAAATATTCAATCAAGGCACAGAATTAAAATAAACTGCTGTGGCTCTAGTTCTCTATTGAACTAGAATGAAATGCAACAAGAAGACGTCAGTAAAAGAGCGCGAGTCAAACGATGGAAAACAATGTGGAAATAATGATAAAATGTTATTTCTGTTAGTTTCATCTGACATTTATCATGATTAAATAGAACTATGTCAAAATAATAATAATAATAATGTCAAATAATCGCAAAATGATGATTATGTAATAATTGTGACAGGCCTACATACCATAAAGTGTTTTTTTTTTCTTAACTTGGATGCCTAACTAATGCCTAACCTAACACTAAATATTGTACTGTTAGATAAGGTGTAGTTTAAACAAATGTATGTGTTTTTATAGCCTTCTTTTTCTTACTGCAGCAGGTGAAATTTAAACAGAAATGTGTTCATGCATTAATACATAACTATACAAAACTTGCAGTATTTTAGGTTTGGTAAATGAGGTGCAGTGCAAGTACACAGTAAGTAACACTACAACACTAAAATTTCTGTGCCAGAAACTGCATAAAGTGCTGTTCAGACTGTTCATCACAGGCACAATTATTGTTCAGTAGACAACATTTTATCATGGAGTTGACCAGTTAATCAATGAAAACCATCACTCTAATTAAAAAAAAAAAAAATTTTCACTTGAAATGTGCAGATCAAATATATCACCTCAATTGATTAAACTCAAAACCTCCACTGCTGTTTTATACATTGCTGAATAATAATCAGTTCGATATACAGAGTCCTATCTGTCTATACAGCCAGGAAACATCACTTATGGTGAACTCTCAAGCCGACCTCAAATAAGAGCCATTAAACTGATTGATTGTGGACGTATGGTTCTGTGGCTTGAGGAAGAAGACTAACCTTCAGATTGTTGCTCCACGTGTCCAGAATGTTACCCATTTTGCTTATGTTTTGCTCGGAGATAAACATCTCTGTCACAACAGACTCGAGGGGGTTAGGGCTGCTTGGCCTAGACCTCTCAGATGCCATCTGTAACCTGTCTGAAAGAGTGTTTGAGACCATTGACACCCTACTAGTTGATCGAACTGCCATTTCCTCCGCTGCAAGGCAAAGCAAAAAAGGAACAAACACCGAGATACAGAATCAATTAAAAATGAAGAAGCAGTGCACCTGGACCACCTCTGTTTTTAAAGCTCGTATAACATCAAGAGAAATTAAAAGTATGATATCAGCCACAACTATTTTTGTTGAAACCCCTACTTTTTTGTTCAGTTTACCATGAGAGGTTCTTGAACTTGTTGAGGGCTCAACAATCAAGGGGGAGACCTGTGATGATCTGACACTCCGCCTTCCATCTTTAGCTTCCCTGACAGGGTCTGACAGAAGAAAGATGAGGCAAGACCACCAGAGAGGGGAGAAATGTTAACAAGAAAAAAAAAACTGAATTGATGATGAAATACATTTAAACACAATATGCGACGTGTGAGTAAATTAGAAACTTAAAAGTGAATACATTTAAAGGCGTTACGTAAAACAAAAGGTCAAAAAACAAACGAGAGCTCAAGAATAGAAAACGTGAAGTGAAGAATGCTGAGTAAGATGACTATGGTTTCCCATCCAAGAATGCATTTATGTCAATATCTTAATTAAATCCTGCAGAGAGAAGCCTGCGCTCTAAAGAGCAGTATGGGCAGAGCGCCAGGAGATCATTACCAATCGGCCCGCCTGCTTCCTACATCCCTGTGCACTACTCCATGACAGCTAAAGCACTAAACCTCTGATGGGAGCTGTAGCTGGAGCTAGATCTGGGGACTGATGGACTGTTTAAGATGTGGGTACCGTAGGGGAAAGAGATAGGGGGTAAAATCTGACAGACAGATATCATATGCATCTTGACTAGACTAGTTTACAAGCTGAAAATATGAGATACATAAACGCATGCACCACATTTCTTTTCTGTGTTCTGATGCCAAATCCTTTTTGACAGTTGATCACTTGATGGGGGCAGTGTCTGTAAAGGCTCAAGTTGTGTTTCTGTCAGAAAGGCTTAGTGAAATGAGTGTGTGTAAATGCAAGAGGAACCCAATATACCTGCTGGGCGCGGTGATTTTGTGCCATCTTTTCTGGAACTCAAACCCTCTGCAGACAAACGTGAGGTACTCGGCCGCTGAAAATGACTACTGGTAAGTGTGTCAAGCTTTGGGGTGACCACAGCGTAACGGAGGAGCTCCTCATACTCATCCTGTTGGCCCATAAACATTAAAAACAACCACCAGAATTGTTTATCTATAAAGAGAAAATGACTTTCTTTTTTGCAGTTTTGGTCACTATTTTATTTATTACAAGGCTGCAGCGACTCAACTTTGCAAAGATGTTCATTGGGAAAGTATGACAAATTATTAATCAGTGTTTTCATTTTTACAATGTTATCTAAATAATTTCCTGCTAAGTACAAACAAAGATGAATGTTCAAGTTATTATCCAAATGGCGATGAACATTGTGCATCACTACAGTTTTATAATGAAACTTGGTATTAAAAAATACATTTCAACTGTGTTCATTATTATTTTCACTTCCAAATAAACTGTCTGGATATTTGTTGAGATGTGCTTCACTGAGTGTTGCCATGTTCCAACGCAAATAAATTGTGAGTGTTTTAACTTTTCCACCTGAAGTTCGGAGGAGACAGAACTGCCGTGATCAGAGTCCTTGGGCAGAATAGGACTGGTCGGTTCCTCCTCATCTGAGGACATCTAAACCAAAATCGAAAGACGACTGTCACAAATGTGGTAAAATTTGGTGTATGCATACATATCTATGTCTCTCTGATGTATTTCATGCAAAAATTTAAGAAAAGTCGTTGTTGTTTCCACACTTCATATATCATGATGTACGTACGTAGCAAACTTAAGGTCAGTGGTGGAATGTAACTAGGTACTTTTACTCAATTACTGTTATTCAGCAAAAAATTGAGGTACTTCTACTTAACTTTTTATGTACCTTTATACTTCTATGATCTAAAGGCACATATTTATTTTTCTATAATATTTTTTTAGGTTTTTACTCCACTACGTTTGTCTGACAGTTTTAGTTAATTTTCAGATTACATACTGTATTTCCAACCCCTTCCTGTCCATTGAAGACCACTTATCTCTAAAGGTGTTGATTCTGAACGTTTGTGACTGGGATGAAATGTTCCTTTGTTCAGTGAGAAAATTCACCTCCTTCGTAAGATAAATAAACTCGTTAAACATCCTCTTGAATTAGCTGGAAATGCATTGTCACAAATGTGAACACGGGGCTTTTTTTTCTGAACAAATGAAAATGTGACTTTCTAGAGATTCGTGATTCTCTCAGGACAGAGACTCTACAAACATATGCTAATGTAGTATAACTAGTAAACTAACCTACAGTATATAAGGGAGTTCAAATGAC
>JAPQRN010000027.1:18165209-18187419 GCA_037367275.1 Coranthus polyacanthus | reverse complement strand
CCCCCCCCCCCCCCCCCCCCCCCAGACAACAGACGCCTGAAACGCACTGAAAATTGAGGAAAAATCACGACCTGCTCAGAGAATTTAGGTTTCGGTTGAATCTCGCGTCTAAAGAAGTCAAAAACTTTTGGATTAAGCGGTAGTTCTTAACGCACACCAACTTTCGGTCTCCGACGTACACCGCCGGGCAGGTGTTATTGATCGTGCACTATCCATTTTTCTAAACTGAAAAAAAAAATAAAATGTTTAAATGATTAGAAACGCGGGTGAAATACGCCGAATGTGTGACTGTACCCCCGCTTGAATTAGACCTTTGCTGTCTGTTTTGCATTCATGTGTTGCAGTGTTTCGCGTCATTCAGTCACCTAACAAGATTGTTCCATCAGACGGAATTACCCGCATCACTCAGTGAAATACAATTATTGATTACACTGCCCCCTCTCTCCCCCTCTCTCCGTCTCTCCGCCGTCTCTCTCCTCTCGCTCTCTCGTTTTCTAAAGTAGCTGCTGCAGCGACGGAAGGCTGCGTCGAAAAAAAAAAACAAAAAAAAAAACGCTGTCGTGCGCTTGCAATCGCCTCTGGTCCTATTCTACAGTAAAAAAAAAAAAAAAAAAAAATCCAAAAACAAAAACCCCACACAAATTCACAAAGCGGAGTCTGATGCAATGGGTAACTATCAGCTCAGTCCACTCTCTTCGCCATAAATTACGGTAAGGAATTACTTTTCTTTTCTGAAAACATGCTGACTATAACATTTCCGAGTTTGAAAAATCCACTCTCTTTTTCTTTTTTCTTTTTCTTTTTCTCTTTCTCTCTCTCTTTTTTTTTTAACAAACTCTTTCAGTCGTTCGTGATCAGCTCCCGAAATTAGGATCTAACAGCGATATTGTTGTATAACATCACGGCCGTGGGACAGAAACACCTTATTTATTCATGAGTTTATGCATCATTTGTTAAAAGTTGAAGGTGGTTTCCGGGCATGTGTGTTTTTTTTTTCTTGTTGTAAGTGAACTAAACTGAGCACATACGAATCCTGACAAAATCAGATTATCATATACGATACACGCGTTTAAACTGTCTGAAAAGGGACGCAGAGTTGCGGTTTCTCTGTATTTTTTTTTTGTGTGTGTGTGATTCTATCAGGTCAGCATTTAAAGGTGACATAAATTCTTTATATTAATCTGAAAGTCATAAAAAGTCTTCAAATGCATTTGCTGTCTTGAACAGTCGTTTGTAACCCTCTGCTGGGTGTTTGGTTTAGGATGATTAGGCTACTGGCTGGTGCTCACAGTTTACCATCTTTTTTATTCACGGGCATGTTTTTTGCTGAAATGCTTGTCCTTGGCGTGAGCAGAGTTTTGGGGTTGTTGGACTGCGGACTGTGCATGCTGTAGTGCAATCCAGCCACCTGCCCCGGGGCAGTTAAAGCACTCTGCACTGCCGCCAAAAAGAGGAGAGGATGCGGGCGCAGGCAAACTGACTCAGCCGTGAATTGCACCTCAAGAGGCAGTGAGCGATTGACAGGCACACAACCGGTGAACTGGAAATCTGTGGCAAAGTGCTTTGTTTGCAATCCGCAGGCTGCTGTAGAAGTCCTGCTGGGTTAACAATGATGGCGCCCATCAATGAAAAATGAAGTGAAGTGATTACAGAATTAATTTGTTGTTTGTTGGCCCACTAACCATTGATTTCGAGTTGATGTAAGTTTTCCCCTCCGCTCTCATTGTAATTCAAAACATTGTCTGCATTCAATAACATCTCCATCTCCAGCATCCATTCATCTGTTATTTTGATTTTTTTTTTTTTTAATTCAGGCACTACTGAACTTTTCTTTTTTTAAAAGATGGAGTTAGGTACAAAAAGATTGTGTCTGACTATTATCTTCATGCATACAGAAAATCTATTGGTCATTACATATTTCAGGCAAGTTAAACCCAAAAGCACAGTCACATGGCATTTAAAACGGTACTGTGACCCTCTCAAAGGGGTATTTTAAAAGGATGTTTTTTCTGTTAATCGTTCCGTTCTTGATACATTTTAGACAGTGAAGCTTAAATTATCAACAGAATCGACAGTAAACTGCTGTTTCTACCAGTAAATGTACCCCTTCATGCATCCTATGGTGTATTGTGTGTATTGTGTGACTTCAACTCAAAGTGTTAGAGCTGCTCTAGACAGTGGTCTGGCATGTAATGTTTTTGTATCTCCTTTGTAAGCGCCGTGTCACCAGCGAGGCCTTCTGAGGCAGCAATGGGATGTTTACCGAGAAGATCAAACTGACATCAGTCTGATGCAAAACACTAAAAGAGATGACACATTTCAGTACTTTACCCTCTTTATGGTAGATCACATTGACGTAGTGAAAGTTTTCATGTGTACGACTCAAAAGTTTTCTGTTGTCTTTCAGTAACAAAAAAAGAAACACAGCTCTAAGCAAATCCTTTGCTGAACACAACTATTTTTGTATCATCTGTCACTGCCATGTATAAGTAAGGACGTTCACAATACATGTATACTTTAAACTGTGGGGAATTCATCTTTACTTTGTTGAGCTGCATTTTAAACTTGAAGTCAGTAGTAGTTAGCGACTAATACATATTAACAGAGCTGGAGTGTCGTGCCCGGTTCGATTCCTGGCTTGAGAACCTTCGTTGCATGTCGTTCCTCTCTCACTCTGTCTGTTTCCTGTTTCCTGTCATCTACATATAATATATACTGCACATTATCTGAATACATAAAAGGAACCAAACGCCCTTCAAAATAAAACAAGAAAAACAATTCTTAGTGGGAAAGTCAGACATCTGCGTGCTGCAGCTCCGTTATGATTCTTTGTGTTATGTAAGATTTCATCCTGTTGTGGAACTGCAGAAGAGGGGTGAAATATGGAGTATAGTAGCATTGAAATGGTTATTTGTTTGATGGACAAATTAGCCAATTAGACTCTTTTCTTATTATTTTCTTATTAACCACTCAGCATTACCGTATGCTATTCTTATGAGGCTCTTTTTACGGTACATTCTCTGTTTTTTTGGAGGTTTTTTTTTACTTTCTGTCTCTTTTAAGCCCTATTATCCACTTGCAGCTTATTCTGTTATGAATACCTCTCTTATTCTGTCCTCTCCCTGCCTCGTCTACTCTGTCAGTAATGGTATCAGTGTTTGATGAAATCTCCTAACGTAAGACGTCCCATGCTGGTTGAGCCTCTGCCTTCCAGATGAGGTCATGGGCTCTCCATTTTGATGGGATTACATACGGCTCTGCCCACTTAGAGATTGGACCTGCTCTTTCTGATGCTAATAGAACAAACCAGCCGTCAAGCCACTGCGATCATGCATGTCTTTGAAAAGGACAAGACACTGATAAGTCAAACCTTACTGAGATGAAAAGGATTAATGATTCCCATAGGGCAAAGGACAGACGCTGTGAAACTGGCTCAATGTATAGCGCACATGACAGACGACAATCTGAAATTGTAGAAGCAGAGTATAGCAGAAAGGGGATATCGAACCGTCACATGTTCATTTAGGGCTGGGCAATCTGACAATCTTATGATCTGAACTTGTCATATGATGTGCTTTTCAGGGGAATCGTACAAATAGTGTCATTAAACAAATAAATAAAAGCGCTGACCGAACTTTCCTACACCACTAATATTCATTTTAAATGGACTGCCTACCATTATAATTGTTTCGTCTTAAATACTGCATTATTATCTTTCCCAAATGATGCAAAAATGTAGTTTTTAGTTAAATAACAACAGAAAAAGCCATCACACTGAACCTAACCCCTCCAGATACCTAGTGAAAAGAGGGAGAACTCGATATAGTTTGGTTGTAACTCACTCGTATTATTTAAGAGGTGAGAGTGTGATTCAGATTGTGGATCGTGATTTTACCTCAAATGATTCTCATATGGTCTTTTGGCCAGATCACCCAGCCCTATGTTCATTATAACATTTTATTGCACCATTCCACTAGGAACAGTCATGTAGTTTAAAATGGAGAGACACACTAACAGACATCACTTAACTAAAAATGCACTATTGATTTCCCCTCAAGTTCTGTTCAATGAATATCTCCCAAAGCAGTTTTAGGCCTAAAATCTTAGGACTAGAATTGTTCTTTAGTTTCTTATTCTAGCAGCATTACGCCAATACCGGTCCGTATGATGAACACTGGACTGATCGAAGCAGATCAACACCAACACACACATTAATCCCGATGACAGTAAAAAACCCTTACTGTGCCGATAATAGCTTCATGCTTCATGTTCTTCTTCTGCTGCGTCATTCATCATAACGATGTAATATGCTGTAATCAGTCATGTTTTTTTTCTTTAAAATGCTCATTAGTAGTTTCATTACTATGGCACGTTTGGCTAATGACTCATTGTAAGCTACGAGTCTGTTAAATTGGACTGAGTTAGTCAAACACAGGTTTTTTAACATTCACTTTTCACTTTTTCTATATTACTTGCCCTGAGTTAGACGTATGGTCAAACTTCCCTTAACTGCCGTCTTTATATTTGTCTTAATGTTCCTGTGTGAGAAACTTTTAGGGCAATGATACTTGACCTGGTGTTTTTTTAGTATTTTAAAGAGGTTGAAGGAAAGCAGGGCTGCTATCCATCATGCAGACAGGGGGTATCGCCATAGCAAGGCCTATTTTCAGCCATCCTCACATAGTTCACAGCAACGGTACACACACTATATTAACCCTTTGTGTTCTAGTCGACACTCTGTCGTTTCCTTATGTTCAAATTTCCTGTTCATCACGCCACTTTGTTTCCAGTAGATGTATAAAATCAAATTCTTTTCAAATTTAATATTACATTTGATATATTGGGAAGACTTAAAAGGGCTTGTTTGCTGCTTGCTTGTCTGGGAAGAGATGATGCTGTGATTTAAACAGACTTGAGGTTACATGGAGCTACAAGAAAAATGAAATGGAAGAGAGCGAGAGAGAGAGAGAGAGAGAGAGAGAGAGAGGGGAAAGAAAACACGAAATGGGTGAAACAGAGATAGGTTTGTTTGGGAGCGTTGGTCGTTGCACAGTTTGATTGTGATTGCTCTCCTTGCTCGGGCTGTCTGCCCTGTCGGGGTCTCGTCAGCTGCGGTCAGGTGAGGTGGGTCGTCGAAGTCCTCTGTGCCTCATCACCACTGACAGCAGGCCTCACCATGCACTTCATTGATTCTCTGACTGACAGGTTCCACCAGTACGAATCCGCTTTTGACGTAGAGCGTATGAGTGTGTGTCCGTTTTCATTCGAGTAAAAATGAGGTGTGAGTGATAGCCAAAATGACCGCATCCTTAAACATATGGCACTGGTTCTTTGACACCTTTAAAATTTGATTAAAGTTAGAGATGTTACAGCATCAAGAAAAAAGAACGCTTTAAAACATCCTGAAAAAGACACCAGTTGGTTTACTCATCACTACGAGATGTACGATACGATGGTTCACATTTTGCATATATCTGTGCATTATACCATCTTTACTTTTTTTTTTTTTTTTTTAAACGATGTAAATTCAATCTCCAACACCTAGGATGTTTTCATATTAATTTTGTACAATATTGGTACAATATTTGACATTGCGTGTGTCGATAATAGTATTAAAAAATTATAAGTCCATGTGAAAGTAGAGTGCTCATAACCACAGAAGTCATCCATTGAGCCAAAAGGGATTAGCAGAGTCACCTTGAATCAGCAGTGTCATTTTGCCCAGTAAAATTGCATTATGGGAGCTGGAGCTGGCCTGTGATTTGTGTCCTCCTGACAAGGCTTCAGTGTTCATTAGAGGCTGTGGTGAGCAGCTCCTAGACACACGGGAATCGCACACACAGTACAGATCTGACCACACACGCACACACACACACACACACACACACATACGCCCACTCACAGACACTGGACAAGCTCTGACCACCTATGCACTCCGTCTTATCGAAATTAATTTTTTTAAAGTTAGGTTACAGTATTCAGCTTAAAATTACTATTGGTTTAACTATAGCTCTGTACTTTGGAACAAAGGCTGGTGTAAATTTGTGGAGGCAATGTGATGATGAACTGTGGATCACAGTTAGCGCACTCACATGAAATCATGTTACATCATTCGCACAAGGCTGGGGTCTCCCTCCTATCAGCGCTGGCCTGCAGAGATGAGAAAGGGCTTCCCCATCATGCTACGTGGGTGCACACTGCATGCACATATGCACGTCATAGGTGTCCATCACTGTGTTTGTTCATCTGGACTTTTTATAATTACGCGTGGCCCAGTTTACGTGTTACAAACACCTGACTACACAAAATGATGTGCCTTTATGTGCATTTGTCTACGTACCCACTCATGACCATTTCTCCTTCCCTTCTTTCTTTACACGGATTAAATATGACAGTGCCGTTACGGTTGGATCGTCAGTCCCATTATAATAAACTAGCTCTTTATTGGGGGCAAATTGATTTCGGGCCGAGCCTTGTTTATTAGCTTCTGTTCCTCAGAGCTTATCATGAGCCAGCAGATTCAGCATCTCTTTTTAAAATGCTCATCTCTTCAAAACTAAGGGCAACTTATGAAATATAGAACACGAAAAGTGCCCCTGGAAAGTGATTCAGTTCATTTTCAATAAAAACTGTGAACTATACAGCCAAAGCCTTTTTCCTCACATCACTCCAAATGATTAAATGACCTGGGAGAATGGCGAGTGAATGATTAAAGAGGGTATGTGCTGTCAGTGCGATGTCACCTGTTAGTCTGTGATGGTTACAGATGCAGTGTGGGAGACATGAGTTACAAGCGCTATCTGATAAACATCTCCCTCTCTCCTTTTTCTTTCTCTTTTTCCCCTGATCTCTGTTCCTGTTTATTCTTTTTCTTTTTTATCTGTCTGCCTGTTACCCTTCCCCCATCTCTCTCAGCTTGGCCGATGATCGCCACAGCCATTGTGGGTTATCTCCTGCGGTGACTGCAGACTCAATAGTTTTCTTCTCTGCTGCATCTAGAGAACCACTGATCTCACAGTCCCCCCGCCAGCGTACGTTCACCCCTCTTGCCCCTCTTCCCTCTCGTCTTCTAAGTATCCTCTGAACCCCCTCGAAGACCTGCTGGCACAACCAGAATGGAGGAAACTTACAATAACAGGACTTCCCTGGTAAAGGGCGCCAAGGATATGGTCAAGGAAGCTAAGCGACACGCAACAAAGAAGGTCAACAAGGTGGTGGACCGTGCCACAGATGAGTACTCATCCCACCACAACTATAGCAGATTCCAGGATGAGGAAGAAGAAGATGAGGATTTCTACAGGAATCCCCCCAGGCAGGACGGCGAGGGCTATCACGATAACGAGGAGGGCTCCAGTGATGCCACAGAGGGCCACGATGACGAGGACGAGATCTACGAGGGCGAGTACCAGGGGATCCCCTCAGACAAGAAGCATAAAGAGGGGCAGGTGGCGCTGGGGCAACCAACATCAGACGCCACAAGGGATCGTAAAGAGCTGGAACAGGAGAGACAGGCTGATGAGGAGGAGCTGGCCCAACAATATGAGCTGATCATCCAAGAGTGCGGCCACGGGAGGTTCCAGTGGCAGCTGTTCCTGGTGCTCGGGCTGGCGCTCATGTCGGATGGAGTGGAGGTGTTTGTGGTTGGCTTTGTGCTGCCCAGCGCAGAGACAGACATGTGTGTTCCCAACTCCAGCTCTGGATGGCTAGGTAAGCAACCCTGTGTGTGTGGAGTATGTTTAAATGTGAATGCATTCATATACTTTCAGTTGTGGTAATTATTTTTCATAATTACAAATAATGTTTTTTTCCTGATGGTTTTATTATAGACCCTTCATTTTGTTGTTACATTATGCAACACTAAACCCTGCCCAAACTCACTTCAAGCTGGCAATTATGGCATGCAGATGAAGTATGTCTGGTTTGAGTGTGCCAACATTCAGGTATATGATAATTATTGTATGATCATTTCATCCTCTGTGCAATGTACATTCAATAATGGCAAAAGTACAATAACTTCCTCCTTTTGTGACACTGTAAGCCTCTGTAAGCCCTGTTCAGGCTTAGTTTTAAAATGTGTTTTCAGTGATCAGACCAAAAGTGGAGAGCCAAAACACATTCACATCTTTGCCTAACACGTGTCTCTGACCACTTCTGTTCCAATTTTGTTACTGCCTACATCACATCCACTAGAAGGCCCATTCACATTTATTACATCAGACTGCTGCCAGACAACCACCAAATTTGTTTTGGTTAGCCAAGAAAACAAATATGCCTTGAGTCTAACTCAACTGGTGAGATCTTACATCAGTGCTCCTCACCATTTTTGTAATGTTAACGTGCTGTCACAAAAACAACCACCACATCCTTTATGTTCCTGTTCTGTCCTTGTTGGGGATGCTTCAGGACGCATCAGGGTTTACACTGCAAAAGATATCTAGTCAAATGCATCCCAGACCACCTTGGCAAATGATTTGAGTGATTGGATTACAAATCGTCTTGATGGTCATTTATACTTGTATTTAGCATTATCGACTTGTGATCCATTCTCCCAGGATGCTTTTTTAAAACCAAGTGTAGACAGGGTCTTAGTATTAGTATAAACAATAAGTCTGGGCTGTCATCCTTTCCTGACACAGTCAGGATACTAAAATGTGTATCGTGGTGTTTACTCATCTCTTCTCATGTGACATCTTTCCAGCCATTCATACTTTTTGCGATGATGAACGCGACTCACAAATACAGCTGTTTTTTGGGGTTTTTTTTACCCAATAATCAAATCCTCTTTCCACACTGGGACAATAAACTAAACAAATCATAAGTTTTAGCTATTTTATACTGAATACAGCAACTTACAGACCATTACTATATTCATTCAGTGCAAAATTACAATAACAAAATTTTCCTCAATATATGATAATTTTATGCCTGTGGTACAACATCTTAACATTTATCATCTGGCAACATTGGCGTATGCACACAACATAAGCTGATATGTTTAACATCATTCTTAGTGCCATGTCCATCTAATAATAACCTGATCAGTGTATTAGATACTTAACGTGATAGATGTAAGAGGGAAGCAGCTATCAAAAGTTGTCTTTCTGATGTTCTGGCCACTTCCACTAGTAAATGTATGCGTTCAAAACATTGTTAGAATTAGTATACAGAAATAATATAACTTGGACAGTTTGGACCATAACCTTCTGTAGAATATAATTTGTCTTAGAAGATAAGATCAGTTCCTTGTGTTTGAATACATGTCAGACATTATCTTACAGTTGCGCTTCACATAGATGAGGTGTTTCGGTCCATTGGTCTCCGTGTCAGGATTAAGAGGGTAGCAAGTATTCCCTGTGTGCTCTGTGTGTTGAGCAATAGTCCCAGCAGTCCCAATGGCTGCAGGTGTATAATCCATCACCACAGAGCTGTGTACAGGGGCTGACTCTCTGTGTCAGTACCAGAGTGGCGAGGACATTAAATCAGGCACATAGCCCTTAGATACTAACTGCCACAGTGAGACATGACAATACATCAACTGTGCTTCAACATCTGATGCAAAATTGATACAGCGCCGCTGAGAATTGAGGTTTTGTCTGGAGGTTTGAAACATTAGGATTACAGTCGAGGAGATGAAAAACTCAAACTTCAGTGTTAAAAGTGCAGTATGTAACGTATGTGAAGAAATGTACATCTATTAATCGTTTCTGATTAAACAAACCTTAAAAAATTACCTCCTTCGTGACTGTCTCGGTTGCACAGAACAGTTCTGAGGACTTTCTGATAGGAACTACCCAATGGGGACCAGCCCAGAGAACTACCTTCAAAGGCCTTTTTTCTATTTACATTCACATTGACAGTGGGAACCATGAAGTGACGTAATGTAGCCAACAGCAAATTGTTTTTCAACCCGATCCATTTTGGCTGTTGAGAACTTTTATTTTTTGTAATCCTGTCTCAGCTTCCTCATCTTTTCTGAGTTGCTTCGTGCTGTGGTGGATGCATAAGCTTATTAAGTTGAAAAGAAAAAAAATATTTTAACATTTCACTTTAACGCATCTAAATCCCATTGTATATTCTCATTCGTATATACCGGCTCAATAAAACCTGGACTCACTGTCGGCCCATTTCTACATATTTTGCTCCATTTTAAGTCTAAATCATTTTTTAAGGCTGTTGTTTACATCGCTGTTTTACTATTTAGTATAAGTATATTTAAACATGGTGGTTTCAGGTGCTGCGTCAACAGACGCTAACACCTGGACCGACACTATGTCACTTTTAGCTCCCGCTGATTCTAAGAACTAAAACAGACCCTAGTTCCTTCAGTATGAACACAAACAAAATGGGGGACTTTCTCCAACAGTTCTAAGAACTAAGAAAGGTTCCTGTGGTTCCTCCTCATGATAACAGCCTTTACACTGGTTCCTATAGGGGACTCAGGTTGGTCATATGTTAGCTTTCAAATTCTTCTCCACCTCGTCTGCTTCGGTAACAGTGTCCACCAATAGCTACTGTTAGCTTCGAACTAGAGTTGGCTAACATCAACAAATGACCAGCTCCCAGTACAACACAAACATCACGTAAGCAGATGAACAAGCCTAAATGTTACATATTGTGCCTTTAAAATCTGAAATAACCATGAAATAATACCTTTGTTTGTACTGTAAAAGAAAAATAATCCTTGAGGCAGTGATGCATCTTTGCATCACCCTAAAATCAAAGAAATCATTAATTTGACAAAAAGTTTTGAGTTGAGAATAATTTTATTGCTTCTATGAAGAGAATAGAACAATTCTGTGGTTGTGGCTGCACAGACGTAGCGTAGCAGCGGTCTGTTATACAAAAATAACACTGGAGTGTAGTTAACAGTCAAATTTCCGTCCAAATGTAGCACAAATTTGAACCAAATTTTCAGAATATCTGCAAAAGAAAACATGAATTTATATGCATTTCCATCCTCTACTAGTATGCAAATATTTGGGGATGGTTCAGTAGGGGTATATTAGTAGTAGTTACATATTTGAACTGAATTGAGTGAAAAGGGCTAAGACCTCCTGTCCTTCTGGGTTTGATTCATTGCTACCTTAATGTGAATTTTCAAACTTTGCCCATTTTTGCACTTTCTCACTCACGTAGTGTTGTTGTTCAAACTCTGATACTTTGTCATAGCCTCGTCTAATATTGTTTCTGCAGTTCTTCAATACACGGTGGGGTTTTATTGCTGGATTCCATGTAATATGGCATCTATATTTGTTTTCTGTATTACTTCAAGTAGCATTGCACAGTCTCCAAATCAGTCCACAAATGCCTGTATGTCATCATTTATTCGATTAGTTCATTTCCATTGCTCTGGCATTTACCTTTTATCGATACAACTTGTCCACCTCTTCCAAACAGAAAAACTTTTTTGTGATATATCAGATTCTTCCTTAGAATTTTAGATTACATAATTAGAATTTGTCTCCACTCAGGTTGTTTTCTTGTGCAAACTGACAGTGTGCGTTACAAAACAGCTGGGTGGAAATGCTTGAGTATTCAGCAAAGCTGTGCAATAAAAAAAATCACCAATGAAAGCGTTGCTGCATTTTAATGATTCTGCATAAATCCAAACAAGATGCTGTATACCGTGCACCTTCATCTTCATGTCTCTTTCCAAGTAACCATGTAAACTCTTTTCTTTCTCTCCAGCCGAGCAAGGTCCTGCAGGCATTCATGCTCCACGCTCTGCTTCTCCTTGTTCGTGACTCCCTTCCTCACCCTCTTTTCCTCCCTCCCTCTTACCCTTCATTCTGTGTGTGCCACTCTTTTCTTCTCCCATCCTCCCCTGTCCTCCTCTCCATTCTACTACTGATTGCCCTCAGGCTCCTCCCTGTTGAGGTGAACATTATTGGTGTGTATGTGAGTGTGTGCATGTTGAAGCATAGCCTACATGATTACTGTGACCTTGTTGGTATCCATTTGGAGTTTTGGAGTAATTACACTTAATTACAGGCAACAACATGAAGTGAGTTGATGCTTTACAGGTGCCATGGCAGTATTTTATTAACTCTGTTAAATGCAGAAATGAAAAACAACCAGCTCAACCGGTGGATGAATTTGACTGGGTCTTATTTTTCCATTTATTTAGTATAACAATGTATCCCAAGCAGGCCAAGTTACAAGGGTTGTTTTTCTCAATTTAAAATTGGAATTTTGGGTGTGAGGGCTAAACCACCCTCCACTGCACTTTAGACTTGGTTATATGTTCAATTTACCACATGTGGAGAAAAAGAATCTGGTTGAGGATTATGTCCTTATTTCTAACTTTTACTGCATGATGTGGCAGCAGTATGGTGTTTTGATTATGGACGAGAGAGGAGATGTATCCTTTTATATAAAAAAAAAATATTCCACTTCCAAAAAGTAGCATCTAGGCATCTATAAAAAAGACTTTCACAGACTCATTCACACCATAAGAAAAGCTGAGCCCCCTCCCACTAAAAATAAGCACAAAATCAGGAAGCAATGTCTTTGTTCTAATAAAAAGATTATGGATAGTAATAATAAACTGCTGTATACTGCAGTAACCGGGTTAATAAAAGAGTAGAGTCGGGATGCATATAACTGCATGGATGACTGAGGAGTTATCAGTTGTGAACATCTGAACTACCCACGCGTCCTAAAATTGTAGACTTTTTAAAGGTTCAGTGTGTAAGATTTAGGGAGACTGCAGAAATGTACTATAATATTCATTATTATGTTTTCATTAATGTATTATCACCTAAAAATAAGAATGGTTGTGTTTTACCTTAGAATGAACTTTTTATATGTAAGCAAGAGCCGTTCCCCTCTGAAGAATCCACCACAGTAGTTCAGAATGGACTCCTTTCTGTTTTATGGCAGGTGGCATCCAGTGTTAAGGTGCATTACCATCACCCACTATGTTTGAGCGTGGACCAGAGTTATTATCCCCTTAACCATGAAGCCCAGAATGGACAAAACAGACACCGGCTCTAACGAGGCCCTTATGTGTTTTTAGCGGCCACCGTAGGGGAGGGTGAGGTGAGGGGTATTCAGTTGGTCGCTGCAAGTTCACTGTTAGATGCCACTAAATGTTACATTCTGAAACCTTTAAAGTCAAAAGTTCCAAAACAAAGTTGATCGCAAGCCCAGATCTGAGTTCCCATGCTGAAAACGTTGCATTAGCTCGCTCAGAAATAACCACTGGTTTGTTCCACCTGAGCTAGACTCCCATCGTACGTGTTCTGCAGCTCCATTAATCACATAAAAGGCAGAGACAGAAGCAAACTGCAAGGACTGAGCTGAGTGTAATGGGATAATGCTGTATGAAAACCACTACGGCCTGAATAGGATGGATGACTAAAATGCTGATTAGATTACAGAATTCAATTTAGTTCTACCAGTATCCTGAGATCAGGATACTGGTAAGAATGTGGGAATGTGGGAGTGGATGATGTGGGAAGGCAGCAGGAGGGAAAAGAGGCTCCGTGAGATGCAATATGTGTGATGAACAGGGGAGAGGAGAGATTGCCAAGAAAGAGAGGAGTAATGGGCAGAGAGGTGTGGGTGGATGTGAGCAGAGAGGTGGCACTACACCAACAATGTGAGGGAGAGGCTTAGCTATCAACTCAGACACAGCAGACAATGGAAACACATACCCTATCATTACTTATTTGTTCTCTACGCTGTCTGTTCCTTTCTATAACTCCCCTCAGTTTTCCATCTTGACTCTCTTTGTTTCACTTAGCAGCCACCTCTCCTTCTCTACTATCAGTACTTTACACTTCTTTGTTGTCTCCACTCTACTTCATCTCGTTTCTTTTCATCCAGTTCACTGTCCTCTGATCTCTTGTTCCTTTTGCTTTCTTGGCTTCCTTTGAGCCCCAGCTTCACTCTTTATCTCCTCTCAGGCTTCATCTCTACTTCCCCCCCTTTCCTCGTCTTCTCATCCCCCCTCTTTCTTTCTGTCTGTATGTGCGTGGGGCTGCGTGGTCCAGGGGCAGCTGAGCATGGCTAAACTGCAGTAAGATTGCAGCGTCACTGCAGAGATTACACTACTTGAGTAGTGCAGCTCCTCATTGTGAGTGAATGTGTGTGTTTGTGGTGGTGGTGGTGAGGGTGGGGGTAAAAAAAGGGGAGTGTGACAGGAGTGAATGTGTGTGCATTTGTTTGAGCATATGGACCAAGCCTGCTGCCACCAGCACTATCTGCCACAACTAAACCGTGTCTAACTGCTCGCTCTTATCATGACTTCATAGCATCGCTATATTTTACACAAATTATCCACAGCACTTAATGTAATGAACGTTGCAATCATTACTGATGCTGAGTGAGTCATTTTAAACCCTGCACTCTAAGCCCTATAGGTTACTTTCTTATAGATTTCACTGAAATCCTGCCCCCACTGATATGACTTAAGTATGACAAAAAGCTTCAATCTCTTTTTCTGCGGAGGTGGCAGAAGACGGAGGCGTGAATCCGATCAAAGTGACATGATGTAGTACAAATGTGATTACACGCTGCTCAGTGTAAAGGAGCTGATGACAGTAGAGCAAAGAGAAAACTAAGGCAAATAAATGAGAGGGAAGCACAAAGGAGAAGAGAAGAGGGGAGAAAAGTAGCAGAAATGAGGAAGGGAAATGGGAAGTGAGACAAGAAATTGGAAAGCAATAGGAGAGGATGCAAGCTGAGAGAAAGAGAAATAGAAGAGATGTTTAGAAGAATGGCACAGGACAAAAGGGGAAGAGAGCTCAGGGAACAAGGGAGAATCTAAAATAAGATCAAAGTAGCCATAAAGAGAATGAGTGAAGAGAGAAGTATAGAGAAAGTGTAGGAAAAAAATGGTGAGAGGAACTACCGCGAAGCAGCAGCGCACACCAGGCATGCTGTTGTATGATAGTATCATCATTATGAATAAGAAAGGGTGGGTGATTTGTGCGATGCCGAAACAGTTTTCGCTGCTAAAAGCTAAGACCATCAAAGCATGAAATCAGAGAAGAGGTCGTGATGCAACTCAGCGCTCCCATGACTCTCGGGGGGCTCCTCAGGATGTGACAGGACAGAAAACACTGCACCAGGGCCTTCCCCTTCCTCCCCTTCCTCCCCCTCCTTCCCACTCATTTTCTCACCCCATCTGACAATTACTGAACTCTCTCATTACACTTTCCTCTCTTTTGTCACCACCCGTCATTGCTTTCAGTCTTCTGCTCACATATTTCATTTTCATGCTTTTGTGCTTCTCCCTGTAAACACTTATATGTATATATTTTTATCATTCCTCCTTCTAGTTCCCTAGTGGCTAATTTAACTACTCCGGAGGAGATTATTATGAATTACTAAATTAGATTTACTGTTTGGTGTTTTGAGTCATACCATGAACAACTCCTTGGACTCTGTGTTATGTACAGAGTATGCCTTTGATTCTGCTGAATATTTACCTTTCCTGGGGATGTGTTTTGACATCTCAACAAAGTGCCATTGAGGTAAAACCTTTTGCTTCTCGCTGAGAGGTCTCCTGACACGCTGTCATTTTCTGATGCTGCTCAGAGTCTATATGGGTCATCAATTCCAAATTCGGCTGTATTTCACGCTCCTTCACTGAGGTTTCTGTACCAACTGGCATCCACTCAAGGAGTCGTACACAGATCCAATATAAGGAACCAAGCCTTTACATTTCATTCAGCAGTTTTTCAGAGACCAATTTGGCCTTGAAAATAGGCTGAACTGGACTAAAGTCTATTGATTTCATCCTTCTTCTTACTGTGTAGCTGTTAGAGGGACCTACATTTATAGCCCTTCTAAATCAATGACATAGCACTAGTGGGTAATGGTCCACACGGTTGAGGTTTCATTAATTAAAATACTGTGGTTGAAGCTCTGTAGAACTGATTTGTCAACTCCAATACTTTCAGTATTGATAGACAGATTGTAGCCTCAGACAGTTAAAAGCAATGTTGAAATATAGTGTTACTGTAGCATGTTCCTTTGGAACAAAGTGCAGTATATGCAGCATGCATGATCTATGATGCACTGCTAAGATGAAGCTGAATACTAAATAGAATTATCTATTTAGAATTCTGTACACATTCATTATATGCATTACCTCCTAGGCAGAGGTAATGTAATCACCCACATCTGTTGGTTTGTTTGTTGGTTTAACAGGATTACACAAAAAGTACTGCACTTATTTGAATGAAACTTAATGGTAGGGCATTGGCCAAAGGCGAACCAATTACATTTTGGAGCGCATCCATAACAAAATCCTGGATTTTTTCCCACTTTTCCTAACATAAGATAGAGTGTTTGAATGACGTTACAGGACTGTGGAGCCTTGGCAGAAGCATGGCCTCTACTAAATGCCCTTGTTATCTCACAGAGACCATCTAACTTAACTTGAATTCAACAAACTTTGAGAAATACACTAATACTTAATAACCATAGCCTAAGAAATGTATTAATAACATTTACAACATCACATTATTGGACCTGAATGACCATCCATTCTTATGTCAAATCTAAACTTGAAGAGGTTTTAATCAAAACCCAGAGTCTCTAGAAATTTTGATGTTTCTTTGAAAGTATAGAAAATTAATCTTGTAAATCTTAAGTATACGTTTATGGTACAGGTGCTTTCCAGTGATGGCTCCATTGTCTCATCAGTGCGAGCGTGTCCTGTGTGTGAGGTTTGATGCAGGGTAATACTGTAACCGCTATGTTTCATGAGTCCAGCAACTTCGGGAAATGCTACTGACGTCACACTGACAGTTGAGCTTTTTCCAAAATAAATGTAACTTTAAGTGTTAATATATGCCACATTTGGGTGGGGGAATGACAGGTTAATGCTACACAAATTCTTTGATCGGTTGGTGATGAGATAGACGTCGTAATGTCTCATAATGTACGTATTCTATTTTTAAATTATATTACACCACAGTGCACCATTCTCTTTGCTGGTATGGACACTGACATCATGTTCTGAGATACTATCGGACAAAACATTCAATAAATTCATTACGTAATTAACTGTCCTGTGAGGGATGGCATTAGCCAACAGTTTTATTACTCTTTTAAAAGCATTAATCTAGCACAAACCTTCTCTTTGTCTATTTTATGCCAGCATCTTTAAGAGCCAAGTATAGAAAAAGACAAAAAGTGTTTTTTATTGTTGAGTGCTGAAACAAAGTGAAAAGGCCTCTGGAAATGTGGATGCATGAGATTTTAATGGGAGGCTAGTGGGTGTTTGTCTGTGCACTGTATATATCTAGTCTTTCATTAATGAAGTAAATGCGAACTGTGCATAGACACAAGACTTCAGTTAAATTTAGAAATGAATTTATGATACCTTCAGGGGAGTATCTAGATGGCCGCCAAATGTGACAAATAGCTGGGGTTTGACCCCTGAAGCGAGGGAGTCAAACAGATATCTAGCCTCCTCTCAGCAGAGGAGAAGAGACCTGACTGCAGACATTTAAGGAAAAAATAATATCTCACTATGAAGTTTATTGTAATGGGAAGAGTCCCTGCAGCTACAGTGTATCCCTAACTAAGCGGAATAATTAATACAGGCACCTCGTCTAGCCCAGGTTATGTTATGTTCGCACCGGCCTGAATACAGGTGGGAACAAAACTTGTCTTTTTTGTGAACTTTTATAAACAATATATATCAATATATATATATATATATATCTATATATTATATATAATATATACTGAGGTGAAATATGGCCTGGCTTTTTCAACATAGTCAAGTTAAAGGAAGCCAATAAAATACACAATAATGAGAAAATCATCAATGACATAATAAAACCCTAAGATTAATTAACACAAATCAAATTAATAACCTAAAACAAGAACAGCTGGTAGACAAATGTGATAGTATTAAAGACTGAAATGCGCTAAGGATGAAAATTGCGAGTTTAAAATCTTCCATGTTGAAGGTGCACAGTGACTAAAACTTGATTTTCCAGTCTAAAAACCACGCAGCACCGGCAACATAATGTTTGTTTACTTATTTGTGCGTGCACGATAAGGGCCTGCATTAAAAGACAGACGAAGCGATACAAAAATGATGCAAAAAAACGAGTAAAGGCCTTAAAAATAAATAAAACTCAGTGTATATCGTGTCTTAAAGAGAGGGAGGGTCACTTAACCGTAGCATGCAACTCACATCACACGGTATTATAATTACCACCAGTGATAAATCTGGAGTGAGTGGAATAATATCCAGTGGCTTTAAGGGTTGGAGCTGAAGTGTGCATGTATAAACCTTAGTTAACAGTTCAGCCCAGTGGATTGAAACAAACAACTCCAAACAGGCGAATTTCTAAATAGGGCAGCTCTGGTCGGACTGGCTCTTTGCAGCAGATTCTGTAGGCTGGCTGCTAATACAATGGCACATACAATAATAACAGACTCCTTTCTCCAGAGCACGATCATGATGATCAGTGAGTGAAATCAATGCTGTTTTGTTGGCGCATTGATCCCATTTGTGACGAGAGAGATTAAAAGAGAGCAGAGGGCCCTTTTGTAAAGTCACACTGCATTACTGTTCACATTTGTCTCCTCACTGATCAGAGCCTGTTTTCAGTCTTTTGCACTCTGTATTTACTCATCAACGTTATAATGTGTCACCAGGGCTGAGAGTCTCCAGATGGGTTTTTCGGATCTCCGTCATGAGTCGGTGCTGCAATTTTTAGGACCCCCCCTCAAAATCTAGCAGTTGTACATGCTGCAGTGTGTTTTTGTCCCAGAAAATAGAAGTACAGGCGATGGTAAAAAATATTCTTTTGTCTGTAACTTTGTTAGTGTGTGTGTGTGTGTGTGTGTAAAATATTTTGAGCGATATCAGCGCTTCAGTATCACAGCAGTCTATTTTTCCCCCCTTTTAAAACAGCATAATCATCCGGAAATGTAGCTTCCCATATGGAGCCAGTCATTCAACATAACTTCCAGTCCACTGATGAACCTTCTGCAGCAAGCTTAATGTTGCTCCATATTTTAATTTGACACTTCGCCATTTGCTGGCAGGGGCACATTTGGAGGACACAATTCCTAAAACACTTCTTGGCTGAGTGTTGAAATTGAAGTAGTAGTAGTAGCCAAAAGTGGTTTAGGAATCCCTTAGATGTGTTCAGCGGTGTCTCTCAAATGTATAATTCAGGTGATCTAGGATAAAAAAAACAAAACAAAACATATTTGGATGCAAAAAAATGTTAATTTGTGTGGTAGTTGGCTTCCGTAAATCATGGTTTAGACCTCAAAACAATATGCAAACAGCAATATTAAAGTAATTTTTGTTTGCTCCCTCTTTCCTGTTCTCTTTCCAGGCAGTGTTGTTTACTTGGGGATGATGGTTGGAGCGTTTTTCTGGGGAGGGATGTCGGACAAACTGGGCCGCAGACAGTGCCTCCTCATATGCATGTCCACCAATGGCTTCTTTGCCTTCCTGTCATCTTTTGTCCAGGGATATGGCCTTTTTCTTCTCTGTCGTCTCTTCGCGGGCTTTGGGTAAGTCTGATGAAGTAGAGGTCATTCTGAGGTCACCGAGCACGGCTAGACATCAATTTAAATGATTCACGAAAGTCCAGACAAACAGTTGACAACTGCAGAATTTTTGATGTAAAATGTCTTATTAATAGCATTTTTTTTTAGGTAAATACAGTGTATTTCTTCCACTGCTGCTGTTCAGAGTAGTAAAAAATATTAGCAACCTGTGTCGGAGATATATGACAATGACATCTTCACTTCATGAACAGCAACACTTTTTGTTTTTAGACATTCGTGTGTGTGACAATGTAAGAATTACCAGAGACAGACAGCGCGTGCCATAGAGTTGCATGGTGTACATGTTGGTTTCTTATGTTCTCTCTTTTGCGAAGTTTAACTGTTCCTTTAAGAGCTAATTTACTAATTGAATCCGCCTCCCTCTCCCCAGAGACCTGCAGAGTAATTGAAAAGGCTGTCCAAAGTGCCAATGCAACCTGTGCTTCTGAGTCATGAAGAACTGACACCACGGATTTTTTATGTTGTGTTTGCAGAAAAAATATGCCTATTTGTGCTTATTTTTTAGTTTATGCTATTTTCATGTAAAACAATCCTAAAAGCTTTCAGTATTTCCTGCATAAACTGACTGAATAGACTCTAATGAGAATCATCTATATTTATATTCAGGGATTAAAATGTATTTATTTCCACGACAATAGTTGGCTTACTATGCCATGACCATGAATGCTGTGGCATATGTGAAAGCTGAAGTTAAAATAACATCATTGTTTTCTCCTGGTGTAGGTCTTACGTGACTCATTCCTCCTAACTTTCCCACTCTCTCTTGTTCTTGCAGGATAGGAGGTGCTGTTCCCATCGTTTTCTCCTTCTTTGCAGAGGTGTTGTCCAGGGAAAAACGAGGTGAACATCTGAGCTGGCTGTGTATGTTCTGGATGATTGGAGAGATCTATGCGTCTGCCATGGCCTGGGCCATCATACCCCACTATGGTGAGTTCTCCAGTTAGATTATATTGAAACACATCGTGCCCACCTTGCATGGACTTGGATGAAGCAAAACAGCAATTGTTTCTGGTGTCCTTTTGTTTTAATTAAACTGCAGGATTATATTGTAGAGGGACACAGAATACCTTGGACCGCTGTCTAAAAAAACGTATTCGCTTGTCACAGTTTCTGCCATTTATGAGGAAAAATATGCCTAATAAAAACCAATACTAATAAGACGTTTAGCTTGACTTTATAACTCTATACTAAGCCCCTGAGCTTGACTACAGGTAGTGAAGCTTGAAAGGCTTTCCCATGCCTGTGGGTTCAGGTGCCAATTTTTGTTGCCATTGGAATCAATCACTTAATGGCTTTGAGTGACTGCAGACCGGGAGAGGCAGAGGTTAAGAGATTAATGCATGCATGGATACCAAGGAGCATGCGCTGACAGGGTGAAGGTGGGACAGTGTGAGAGACACAGCTGCGAGTCATGACAAAATTGCATTAGATATCGGCGACACCAATCATGAAAAGAAACAAAAAACGAGAACGTGCTTTCAAGTTGTTCCTCTTCTCTTCTGCTTGCTCCCATTTCAGTTCTTCCCTGCTTTTTTAACCTGCTGTCCCTTCCTTGTACTGCCTCCCCTCTCCTCTTGTTTTGTACTCTCCCCATCTCTCTGTCTAACTCTGTCCTTCCTTTTATTACCTCTCCTCTCTCTCCATTCTCTGTCTCTGCAGAGTGTTCTTCTTGATCAAGCATAATTAGGTTTTTCTCCTTGCTCTAATAGGACAAAGCTACAGCTAGAGGTGATTTATGGCCAGACCATGCTTTAGCCAGCCTGTGACGTCAGTGAAAAAGGAAGAGCGAGTGTGTGCGCTTTGCTGTAAGTGGCATAGAGGGTGTTTTACTGAGCTGCAGCTACATACAGGTCTTCTTCAAGGGAAATTGAAGGCAATAACATCTGACACTGTAGGAGGTCATTTCAGTTAACACATACAAAAACACACTCTCACCCACACACAGCAACATTCATAACAACGGCATCATGAAGGTTGTGACGAGGGTCTTGCCAGCTACAGAGAGCGATGTAAACACAGGTACACATGCACACACTGCTCTACAATTATCTGCTCACACGGGTGCACAGAAGCACACTGCTCAGGCTCTCACAAAACCCTCTGAAACCGGAACAAGCCTTAATGTGAGGAAACTCTGCTGTCAGATCTGCTGATATCATATTGAAGGGACGGTAGTGGCCTTTCTTTGCTCTCGTTCTCTCTGACACTCACTACAACTCTGCCTCTCTTTCTCCGAGATGAGAGTACGTGTCTTGCATGCATACTGTACTTACCGATAGTTTCTATGTTTTCCTCAAGTACCTGCAACCAGCAGCACCGTGGGCCAAACGTAACCAAATGCCTCCCGCGGAGGTAGCCTCCCTTTATGACTGTATGAGCAAAGATAAAAAGTGATGCTTTCTGATACAAGTGCCTCAACACTGGTGTTTAATACACCATTAGCGTTCTCATTTATCTTTTCTACTCACTGACTCATAATGTCTCCCAAAAGCCCCCTGCCTGACTCACAGCTGAAGGAGGTCTGCGCGACATAGATCCTCATCACACTGATGAGAGAGTTTGAGAAATTTACTTATCTATCTATCTATCTATCTATCTATCTATCTATCTATCTATCTATCTATCTATCTATCTATCTATCTATCTA
>JAPQRN010000027.1:18119904-18152059 GCA_037367275.1 Coranthus polyacanthus | reverse complement strand
GATAATGTTACATTGTTTTAATCTATTGTTTGATGTCACTCTTTACTCTCTGTCATGTGACCACCTTCAAAGACCTTGTTTACGATGTTATATCATAACATTCTAAACATCAAACGTTTTCTCACACTATACGCCTCAGACCTGCACATCAAAGAGATCAATACCTCTACATCACATACACAATCTAACACCTCAGTACGACCCGGTTATGACCCGAGGTCGACCAGAGGATCTCAAAAGTAAAGTTTAATAACATAACATACACACTGCTATATGCAATAGGATTCAGGTCATTTTGAAGGGGGCGGACTCAGATCATCAAACACAGATTTGCTCATGTTGAGGACCCTAAAGAAAGTATGTTTTAGTTTTGCACAAATGAACTGTAATTTTCCTCAAAATAATAATGAATGTTTCGAGAAGAAATAAGTTAACGTTACAGTAAACTAACTAAACAACTTTCCCCAGATTTAATGGTTGCATTTATTCAACAGTGGACTTGAAGTTTTGTTTTTAAGCTTTTTGCGGACGTTGTTTCTTGACTATCTTCTCTAGCTTTCTCGTACACACATATGGTAATGATAATGGTAAGAAGAAAAAAAAAAAAAACCACACCATGTTTAAGTCTTCCACAAACAACAGAGCCTAAGGACTCTGAAAACCTTGGGGGAAAACCCTGCGTTGGTAGGATTGGTAGGTAGGGATTTTTTTATTTCTATTTTTTTTCCCCTCGGTGGACGTGAACCATGAGCACGCTTCGACCGGCAGGTGGCGCACGGTGCTCACGCTCCTGCCCCGTCAATCATTTCATCTCACCGGGTAGAGAGGAGGGGAGGCGGGGGGCAGATAACACAAACTAGGAGCACTTCAGAAGTTCACAAGTCAAGCCTGCGAAGTGCACACCATGGGGTTTGTCTGCCGCGAGTGACAGCCTGCGCTTTCATGAGTGTATGTTATGTTTTTGTCTTTTTTTTTTTTTTTTCCTCCAGCAAACGCACCGTTTATTTTCTCCGTGTCACTCGCAGAGGCGCGGCGCGGTGCTGACTCTTCGCTGTAACGCTAGCTCGGTTGCTGCTTGAAGTTATTTCCAGTTCGGACGAGTTCACAAGCGGGAGGAAAGCGGGCAGGATGTACCATGAAGAAACGACGAATTTACAAAAACCACGCTATGGAAGTAAGTAACTTTTTCTTCTTTTTTTTTGTGTTTTTTTTTTCCAGCGCGGGGTTTTCTCGCAGCCCCTTAGCTAACCTGTCTTTTGACCGTGAATGACAGATGCTGAAAACAAGCTAACGTACGGCGCCGTCAGAGGATGTTTGACGAGTAACAGGTGGTTTTCTTGTTAGCAGCGCCCATCGCCTCTACACAGCGGGATACCTTTAGTAGGTGGGGCGGTGTGAAAAAATAAAAAAAAAAGCGTGGAAGGAAAGCGAAGAGACCGTCACTTGGCTGTCAGGTGGTTTTGAATCAAATGAGTGCTTATTTCAGTGAGCCGACGGTAGATGATGTAGCTAGCTTTTGGACTGCTAGCACAAGTTATTTCCCCCCCCCCTTCAACGTGTCCTCAAATATCCACAGCTATGGTCTTTATTGATTTAATAGTGGTAGCCAGCATATCAGCCTGTCTACACATAAGGCTTTTTTCTCATAGGTTAACCATTAACTTTTCATTTCTCATTGCTGCTGGGAAATCTGTGATTGACTCCCTCTGTATTTCAAGAATGTGACCGAGCCAACTGTTGTGATGGAAATCCTTCACAACGTGTTTGTAACATAATTAAGGCTTCACTGTAGGTTTCCAGTCACTGACCCACATCTGTGGGCAAAGTACACTGTGAGAGATAAGACCAATCAATTATGTCATCAGTGCAAACTTTTTAACTCTGACTTATCCCATTTGAATTTCATTAACTAATCAGTAGTGGAAGAAGCATTTAATTCAACACCTTACTCAAGTGTGCAGCAAATGGTCCCTGCCGGTGTTTTACTCTCATGTATGATGTTTTGGTTAACACTACTGCTGCATTGACATGTACGCCACGTTTCGCTGCTGTAGATGTTTGAGGCTGAGCTCATTTGAAGTGCTTTACATACAGTCGGTGGTTCAGTCTACAGCAAGATCATCACATCTTGCTGTCCTACTTTTCAGGAGCTCAGAAAACCAGCCTGTTTTCAGCTTTGCGACAATGCCTTTTCCAACTAATCCGAGAGGGTTTGAAAAGAGTTTATTTAGTTTAAGGAGGAGGAGAATTTTGAAAAATCGACACACTCGGGAGATACTTAGCTTTCGCTGGAACAGGAAGGAGATGAAAAACTGTAATCTGAAAAGAAGCTAAAGCTGTCGGACTAATGTAATGGAGTAAAAAGTACAGTATTTGCCTCGGAGATGTGGTGGAGTCGAAGTATAATGTAGTATAAAATGTCAGAACTTAAGTTAAGTACAAGTACAGCGAGAAATTTGGTCATGCCAACTAATGGAGATCATGAAAACGTGTGTCTACGTTAAGATTTCCACCAAATTCTGAGAGATAGAGTAGTCTCACACACCAGCAGTGTTGCTTTAATTTGTTGGCCTTGTCATTTAAAAAAAAAAAAAAAACTGGCTAAAGTAAGCCTCTATCTGTTTTTCACCTCTGAGTGCTGTTATGGGGCCAAAAGCAAAAGTCTTTCTCTGGAATTAATTTCAATAAATGTCAGACTAACCTTATTTTATGGATTTGCCCGTGAAACAGGCAAACCTTAAAGCAAAGTCGTCTTGATTTGTAGTTGGCCCCCAAATGGTTAGGAAAACGTGCTGCAGCCGAACAAAAGCATGAGTCATAATCATAGAGCCTATAACTCAGGTCCGGTGATACTGTGACACACACAAAGGCAACAAACCCATCCTGAGGGTTAAATATAACGCTTAGTTCAAGAGTGCAGACAGGCGCTTCCAGGAAGTGTGTGAGTGAGTCAGGGTGTAATGGGTACAGTGGGGATCCTCTGCTTCTGACATAAGTGTAAAACATATGTATTCTTGTCAATTGATGGCCAGGTCAGTGATATATACCTGGATGGACTGTGGTCATTGGAGCAGAAAGTATTCGGTGACTGGATGTTCTATTTTTGTGTTTGTGTGTAAACAGTCTAGTGTGTTGTCTGTGTTTTTTTTTCTTCACATGTCAGTATTGTACGAGGAGCAGCCAAACGGATATCTGCACAGCTGGCTTAAGAGCAGAGGGGTTCAGAAGAACCACAGTGGCCTCATAAAGGCTGGACTGCAGCGTACATTAGAGCTGCAACCATTAATCGATTAGGTGTTGACTAATAAATTAGTTGAAAACTATTCACAATCAGAGTAATCTTTTGAGGGACAACATCTCTGATTTCAGCCTCTTAGATGTGAATATTTTCTGGTGTCTTTCCTTCTCTTTGACAGTAAACTGAATATCTTTGGGCTGTGGACCAAACAAGACATTTTATAGACCAAACAATTAATCGTTTAATGGAAAAAACAATCAACATGTAGCTGGGATGTATGACCAAAAATTTGTATCACAGAATTTTTTTAAGATATCACTGTATTATCTTCTTGACTCTTATGTGACTGATATAGGTTTGTTGCTTAATCTATTGTCATAAGTACACAGAATATAGAAAGATTGTAATTTAGTCACGGATAATGAAGGCTCTGAGTGATATAGGGTTTGCTTGGCCCCTCAACATGATAAAATAAATGAAGAAATCAGTATGCATCACACATAACAGTTGCAGAATATAGGCAGTGTCTATTGTGCAAACTGCAATGTGGTAAAAACTCAACTTAAATACTTATATGGTGTCAAAAAATTACGAAGTGCATGCACAGTTAATAGGGGGCCCCTCTAAAACACTATGCATAGTGCTTCAAACATTGAACAATATTCTGTAATTTCCTGTTGTTTCAGCTATGCTACATTATGGAGGTATATAAAGAATCCATACCTTACGTGAAAGTAAAAGTGATATACCTGTACATTTGTATACAGCGTCTGTTTTGCGGGGTCATACAATCGGACTCTGAACTGTCCTCCTCCTCAGCATTACAACAGAATTTCTGCACGTTCTTATAAAGTCTAAAATCTACTAGTCTGAATTTTAGGACTTAAAATGTTTTAAAATGTCTACTATGTTTAATGTTTAAGTGTAAGTTTAACTAGATCTGACTTGGGAGCAACGCATAGAGTGCTTGGTTGAAGCTTGTTGAAAGTAATGAATCAGAAGCTTGATTCACCTTATGCAAGAAAACGCCCAAATGAGGAACTTTTGGTGTAAAGGCACTGGATTCGCCACCTAATATTGTCCTGTATTCAAATTGGGAGCACCCCAGCATGACCCACTCTGAACTAACATGTTTTTAACTCCTGCAACTCTGGTAAGCGACCTCCGAACAGCATTTGGATTTACGCCGACAAAGGGGAGACACTCTGGATGTTACACATGATAGCTTTTAAATTGCATTCATGGTATTCTTAAAATTAAAATCCCATAAATTGAACTTGTTGTGGAAACTCTGTACAGTTGGACTGCTTAGGCTTTCAAGCAGCAGTTTTAACCAGTTTGACTTGGCATCACTAGAGGTGTAACCCACTGACAAAAGATAAATAAGCTCTACATTCTAATAAAAAAATGATTTCGTGTGAATATTTTGCCATACTAGTTCTCAGACCGGGAGAGGTCTCTGGTCCCCCTGGGCCTCAGATTGGCCCTTCACTCAGCCAGAAATAAAGAGATTTGATTGGATTAAAGCAGGCTAAGCAGCGTTGGGGGGAGGAGATCTCATTAAGCAGCAGGTAAAGGTCAACTTTCAGCAGAAGTCACTTGTCAGTCGGGCACCCTGCTAAGGCGACGGTGACATGGCCGTTTCCTCCCTTTTGTACAGCGGCTCATTGGAGCGTGGGATCCCTTACAGTTTCCGAGGAGCAGTCAAGCTCCTAACAATCAAAATAGACCCCATTTACAAGAAATACTTTTTGTCTTTGTTGTTTTTAAACATGAGTTTGTCTCATGAATCATAGATGAACTCATAGTGACAAAGTTGTGATGAATGCAGAGGTGGCATGCTGCACGAGGCATTAGCAAAATTTATTTAGTTTCAACTTCCATGTGTAGTGAAATATCCAAAGAGAAGGGAGTTGCTTTTACTATGAGTTCAACATATATTGTTTTATTGAAACCTTAAAAAAAGCATGAATGACTAAAGCAGTGCGAATTTTGTCATTACACATGCTGGCCACCTCTCGGTTTTTGGATCAGTCCAACCAAAATTCAAATGAATGCACCTTTTTAATGACCCGGTTCTTTCCTTTCAGCCATTCAGGATGATGAGAGGCTGTCAGCTGAGGAGATGGATGAGAGGAGACGACAGAACATCGCATATGAGTACTTGTGTCACTTGGAGGAGGCCAAACGGTAAGACGGGACAAGAACCTCAGGAAGGGAGGGGATGAGGAAAAACCTCGAAGATAAGAGGAGTGTAGTGACACATGTTGACAAAAGCCACATTCCATTATGTTTATATTGCCACAAGTAAGAGTCAGTAGAAAGTGGGCGTGTTGTTGCTTGATGTTTGTATTAGTTTATTTGCTTCCTAATGCAGATATAACAGTAGGGAGTGGTGTGACATTAAATGAAAGTAATAGTTGACAGAGCATGGCAGTGTGCAGTCAGATGTTTTTAGAGGTGTGGAGCTGAAACGACAGATGAAGACAGAATCCTCCTGCACGTGAGAAGATGGCAGTGAGCTGTAAGCAATCATGAGAACATGTGCGATTAAGACAGGGAAGGTGCTGACTTAGTGGAAAGCATGGCTCACTTTCAACTGTGCCCTTAACCTCTCTGACAGCTGAACTGATCAGATAAAATACAAAAAAAATAACAGGTTTAATAGGGTAACCATCATATGTTAATGGTTACCCTGTAACCATTAACATATGATTATTTCTTCAATAATCCCTGTTTATTCAGTTCAGTTGTTTTCTTGTGAGATGGCTGAGGTAAGCTACAACTAAACCACTTCCTGTCTTCTTCACAAGGGCATCTATCTGAGCAGGAACAAACAGGAAGTACGCTGTTGCCTTTTTAAACACACTGATTTCGTGACCGCCCCACCCAGCCACTCTCAGATTGATCCCTGGGATTAATTATATATATATGCTTAAAACTACCATAGCGTGCGCCAGCCTGCTGGTTTAACAGACATCTTCACGTTTTCATTCCCATCTACATCAGCATTTCCTCAGAGATTATTGTCTGACACCTGCCTTTGCAGTTTGACTCTGTAAAGACTATTTGAATTTGAATAGCCTACATTATCTGCTTATGTCACAGGATAATAACAGTCTACAGGAACAGGTAAGCTAGACTGGGCACAAATTCAGTTATCCATCATAATCAGGCCACGCCTAGATTATTTTTCTTTTTTTAGTCTGAAAAGATGAGCTGCACAGAGACCATTATGGAACAGTTTTAGTAATACTTTATGGTCAACCTCAGGATGACCACTATTTCACTCTCACACACACACACACACTCAAACATAGTCACAATTTCACAAAATTCACACTCTGCAGTTTCCTGTTATTTGATACTACTGACTTTCTTACACCCCTTACAGTTGTGGAGAGGAACCTCTATTCTGAGCAATGTGTCAGGTTGGATTAGGATTAAGACATCTAATGAAGCCGTCGACTGCAGAGAGCGTTGGATTAGGTTGTGCTCTCTGGGGTCAGGAGTCAGCAGCCACTGAAACAAGGCAGCAGTGCAGAAGGAACTCTTCTGGTACACCTGGGAAATGATCTTTAAAGAAATCACACAGCCAGAAATAAAATGGATTTCATCTTCCACTCTTCCACATTTAAACACTGCTAAAACTTGTTTGCCCACTTAAACTTTGTGTCAGCAACAACAACAACAACAGTTGACGATGTTTACATGCAGAAAATATTCTGTTTTTTGCCCTTTGACAACGTTCCTAATAAGATGTTTACATGACCAAGGAAAATGAATATTCCACTCCTGTTCACATGCAGCTGTGCATACCCCGATTAAAAATAGGGTTTTTTCAAAGTTTCCCGTTGGTGGCAGATGTTCCACTGTATGAACTCAGCCTCTGTCTTTCATTCCTTCAAACACCTTCTGGAAAAGGTCTTATTTTCAATATTTGCTGATATCCAAAAACCTGTTGATATCCTCTTTCATAATGTTTAACAGTAGGTGTGTTTCTCCTTTCGACCTGAAATGTGGACTTTTCTTTGGATCCATCCATTGCTACCAGAGAGGATCTTTGTCTCTGCTCCAGCTGACTGGAAACAGTGTGTCGCCACCTGCAGTAAAACGCGCAAATGTGACGCATATTCCAAATGTGCTGTATACATTTCCAAAGAATCCTCATAAAACCGGACTAATATTGGCATATGACACACATCTTAGTAGGAAAATGCTCCATTCGGAAAAAAGCCTTATTCTGAATGTCCCAGTGGAATATACTATTTACATGACACCGTCAAATTCAGAATATTGTCATATTCAGAATAATAGTGGAAAATAAGTGTGCGTGTAAACTCTCACACACCTCATACTCTGTGTATAATATGTTTGCCCAAATGGCTGCATTAGATCCATTGTCCAAACTTCAATTTAGGGGATTTGCGTTTGCTCGTGTATGTTTCTTGATGTTAGCCAACAACTAATTGCAGGTAAAAACATTTTAACATTTTGATTTTTAACGGCTCTTTGCAGCTCAGTACTTTCAGATTTGTAATTAAATTAAATTGATTGTCAGTTAAGTGCACCATCTGTCAAAAATGCACTTTATCATTCTGCTAAAAATGAGAGCCTTTTCATAGCAATGCAGTGGAGGGGTATGAGCAAAGAAGCAGTGGCAAGCAGTTGTAATGAAACTATTGTTGCTGACGGCAGGAAAATGGACAGAGCTGTTACTGTTAAAAAAGGCATTTTGTAGTATTTATGTATCATCTGTTCAGCTGCAGGACCTCGCTACAGGCCCTTTTCACTGCAGACATTTTGGCTTTTCATAGTAGGAAAAACACAGATGTTAGTAATAATATTAACGATGACTGTATTGTCACAGTAAGTCTGCAAGTTTATTCACACCAGCTACGTAGTGACTCGGCCAAAACATGATTATTTACACCTGTTCATCCCTACTGTGACTCTTCAAAATGTCTTCTGTGAAAAGGCCAAAGCAAAACTCTTTCTTTTTTCCTTTCCTGGCTGATACTACAGATATGCTTTTTACATTTCATTCACACAGAGCTTGATGAAATCAAGTTAGATTGGCCACATGCTTTGTTGTTCAAAGTCCGTAGATTGTTAAACTTGATAAAGTGCTCAGTTAGTCTTTGTGTTGGTGGTAGCCTTGTCAGTTGACAGACACACCCTCCCAAAAGGTCACACACACACACGCAGCATTTTCTGGAGTGAGACTTTGTCCTCTGTCAGAAGAGTAAACAGTTGCATTTGCTTTTTTGGATAGGGACTTTTCGGCCTTGCTTTGATAAAAATCCACCCCCAGGCTATCCACAGCATGTTTTTCTCAGTCAAAGACATTATTCTAATTTGTAGACACACCCTTCCCACCACATATGCTAAATTTCCCTTGATTTCACACACACAAACGCACGGACACAAACTCATGACCAGCATGACTAAGCTACATGATGCAAGCTTTCAGAAGACACTCTGTGTAGACTCTGTCTCACAGCTGTGGAGTTTAGTTTAATAATGTTTGGAGGTAGGAAAGACCTAAGCCCGAGAGTCCGAAAAGCTGCGTTGTGTTTGGCCCAGTAGGTTTCAGATTGGACAATGACAGGAAGGCCTGCTTTAGAGGGTTGTAAACAAGACTACTAGCTTGTCCTGCTTCAAGAGACAAGCTCACCCTACATTGTTTTAAGTGCAGGAAGTGAAGTTTCACAGGAGAGTTCTGTTACCCTTGCAGGATGTTCCTGTCATGTTCCCGCCACACAGTTTCTTTCAGTATTTCTCAGTATTCAACATGTTGTTTGTTTTTACCTGCATTACCTGTTTGGCCTTCAACAACTAAGCTCTGCTGTGTTGTGCATCTGTATTGGTTTTATTTCCTTGATGCCAAATGGACCTATGATACCAGTCTAATCATGCCAATATTTGGTTTTTGGTATAGAGAATTTGGCTATAAAAACCACCCTTGGTTTAATGACGGATTATTCCAGCTATCTGTACCTCATAATTTGTAAAACATCTGAGTATGGTAGAGTTAGCCTGTATAATCTATAGAGGTGTGAATCTTCTCTGGCCTTATGATTCACCGGTCAAAGTTTACGATACATCTCAATGTATTGCATCCTCAATTTTCTGAATTACTGCGCATGGCTACTTTTTCATCTATTAATACAAGATCAGATCAATCTGAACTCCCTTATATTCAGAAAGTGCAAAAATCAGATTACAACTATCTATAATGTAAACAGCTGCATTTTTTCAACACCAATATCTGTGTGACCCACCTCAGTACGTAAACATTACGAAAAGAAAACATAAATCCATTACAAGTAGAGTCACGATTCGATTATGACGTCTCCATCACGATGCATCTTTGAAACAAAAAAAATCCACACCTGTAGCAATCCATAGCTGTCTTTCCCAAACTTAAGGTCAGGACCCAAAATGGGTTGTGAGTCGCCACTTGGCAGAGAAAAATACATAAGTGATATGTGAATTCATTTTTCTTAGTTTTTTTACTATGCTGGTCTGTTCAGCTCAGACTTTGTGTCTTCTTCTGAACCTAGACCTCAAAACAGGATTGAATATTGTTTTAACGGTGCAAGAGTAAGTAGAAAATGCTGATTTAATGGCAATTCATACTAGATTTTGCACATTTGGGTTCCGGGAGTTTGGGAAGCAAAGTTTGGGAGCCACTGATCAATAGCATCAGTTGGGGATCGACCAATATGTTTTGTTTTTTTCCCCCCAGGTAGATACTGATTATTTCTAATCGAAGAGACTGATAACTCATATTTGAAACCTATATTCATTTGTAGTAAAAATGTAAACCTTGGTGTCAACATTTAGTATAACTCCAAACTTTGTTGAAATGCCTTTTTAATATGAACATCGAAACAAATAAAAGTACAATTCAGTAATATTTCAACTATATTTATTGTCAGTTTTCACATTGGGATTATAAGTAATAAGTACAAGAACTAGTAAATAAACATTCTTTTCTCGTTTAAGTGTGGTAGTGCTGTGGGATGGACAAGACCAACGAAAACAATCCATTTATTTAATTGGATATTGGCTTAAAAAAATACAGATACTGATAATAAAAACGTGAATATCTGGTCTGATAATGTCATGGCCAATAATCGGTCTATCTCGAGCATCAACTGACCAAACTGTTTTTAAGAGTGCTTTGTTCTAGACACGCCAGGATATGGTGTGTTGTCCTTAATGTGCTGACACATATTTTGGCAGACTGGATCCTTTGAGCACCCACACTGCCTTAATTAACCTAAACAAGTTGACTATGTGAACACATGAGGGAGGGACGCGTGAAGCCATGAAACATCAACAAGTTAAATTACTGAGCACTGTACACGTTGGGTCTTTGGTTGTAGGATTGTGAGGAGCGAGTTGATGTTCATGGTGTCAATCCCAGGTGGAAAGATAATATGTAACAGATTCTCTGGCAGTGATGATTCACCATGTTCACAAATCATTCACTAGGTCTTTGAGAAGGAGTTTTCCTAATATCTCCAGGAATACTTTGGCAGTCATTACTCTGAAGCTGTTGTTGATCCTCTCAAAGGGAAATCACATCATGTTGAAAGAATGTCAACATTATTTTGTCAGAACCTGAAAAAGCTCAATGGTTCTGGTTTTAATTATGAGTAGTTCAGTGTCTCTGAATTGCTTTTCGTCGTAATTGTGAAATGCATAAACTGTCACAAATGAGGTTTTAGGCTAATTGAAGTAGCATGACTCTGTTTACCTCTTAAAACTCCTAGTTTACACCTGAAATGTAAAGTAAGACTGTACATTTCAAAGCCCTCACTGAATCTGCTCACAGCCCCCTTCCTAAAGCATGCTGGGTACAGTGTGGGTGCTGAGAGTAACAATGCCCATTTTTCACTGGCCTACAGACTTCTCCTTTATTCCAAATAACCCAGATCCTCTTAATTGTAGCAGCAAATATCTGCTTTAAGAATAAATATTTTACCTTGTGGGATGTCTAGGTAACGTCCCGCCAATACTAATTTACTGAAACCAGGGTGCAGTATTTTTTATAGGCTTGCAATTAAAAGTTAGTCTTTGTTCTTTTTTTTAAAGTTACTGTTTTTGCCTGAATGTACAGTGGATGGTTGCTTTTTGATTGGTGTCCTGTATTACTTGTCCTGTAAATACGTTTTAGGTAGATCTGTTGGTTGGTAAACTGTGAATGTCATGGCGGCTTTATTGCTTTTTTCGAATTAAAATCTTTATATATTGTTCATAACCTTGATTTAGCTTTTGCTTTTATCAGGAAAGCCCATAATGACTACATGCAGGCATTCAGCCACCTAGCGACCTGCCCGAAGAGCTCACATGGCAGTGTAAACAGACTAAGTTCATGTTTGTTTATTATCAGGATGTAACCGTAATATGATGTCATGAAACGTATTACTCACCCCTCATGAGCTGAGCCATATCTGTCTATTATACATTTTAATAACTTAATAATCAAGTGGCTTTTCTGCAGTATTTTTTAACAAGAGATGAACTTCAGAGATGATATGAGGAGACAGCCTTCTCTGAGTTCAGTTTTTGTGTATTTTCAGATGGATGGAGGCCTGTCTAGAGGAGGACTTGCCTCCTACCACAGAACTGGAGGAAGGACTGAGGAATGGTGTCTATCTTGGCAAACTTGCCACCTTTTTCGCTCCCAAAATGGTGTCAGTGAAGAGGATCTACGACAGAGATCAGGCCCGTTATAAGGTACATCTCCAGTCTGTTGTGTTTACCTTTACATACATTTTGCGTGTGATCACCCCGTTGAAGAGAAAGGTCTCCTATAGAGCTTAAGTAAGGTCATAGTTTTAGTACATCTGCAGTCTTTAACAGCTTACATCATAGTAGACAGGATGTCTGGTTCCATATATTTCACTCACTTCCTGACAGTTTCAAACAGTTTTACACAGGAAAAGGAGAAACATGGCAAGCGGGTGTCAGGGCCTCTCAGTAACATGCAGCTGTTGTACTGCTAAAGTAAACTACAAAAACAAACTGGGTTTTGTGGACACATTTATTTTCTCCAGAACAACTTCTAATACAAACCTCATGATATGTTCATTTGACTGGAGGCGACATTCGGTCATTAAGTATCACACTGGTTCAGCTGTTGATTATGAAGGCATTATTTGTGTTAGGCGTAACATTCCTGTTTTAGTTGTACAATTGTAAATCATTTATCTGCTGTTTAATATTACATGGATACCTTTTTATGCCTGTGGTTTTAATTTTCAGAGCAAAGGTCTGCACTTCAGACACACCGACAACACAGTGCAGTGGCTCAGAGCCATGGAGTCTGTGGGCCTCCCTAAGGTGAGTGGCAGCCAGTAGTATTGCAGAAACATGCTCCCTGTTTAACAAACATGTACACAGACCCACTTCAGTCTGCTTTCACAGTCTTCACACCTTATGAAAAGCCAGCTTTTGTCACAATCACTACCTTATGTAGAGATGAATTAAAGCTTCAGTGAGGGGCCATGAACTCTCTGAACTATTTTGAGTGTGAGGAAAAGCCGTTACTAAAGTTAGTCGTCAAGACAACTGCACGTGATCTCATCATATTAATCAGTCATCAATCAGTATAGTTTTCTCTTGGGAGGAGAGACTTCGCTCCTGACTAAGACTGAGTGGAATCCACACTAAACAGCATGTAATTCATCCTGCCTCTAAGGACATAATCCAGTTTACATCAGGCGTGAAATTAATGTCTGCTGTCTTAGGGCAAAATTCATAGTATAGCTAGAGTTACATCACAAAAAATACAATTCTGTTTGTTATTTTAAGAAGCGACGGAAAATTAGAAAGAAACATTTGAGACTTAATATCTCAACAAAATTACAGTTCACAGTTGTGGAAGCAGTGCAGCACTTTCAACAACAGATTTTTGCCGGTTTAAATACATCAAATGGAAAATCTTCTCTGCCCTCTGAAAAATAACAGTAGTTTGCATTTTTGTGACATGATGCACTTGCAGACACAAACACTGACTGATAAAATTGTAATGAGGGTGTGGCAGTTCTCGTAGGCCGGCATTATCCTCATTACATTTTTTATGAGATCACACAAAAGACTTCACTGAGGCGTATCCTGGAAATAAAAATGAGGCAAAATTGATACCCACTCATCCCTGTGCTGCCCTTTGGGATAAATTTTTATTGTAAATTAATTGGAAAGTTTTCTGAATAGCCTGTTCAGGAATAGTCACGCAGACAAGCGAACCTTACCTGGAGCTTTTTCCAGTTACATCATGCCCATTTTTTAAGCAAACCATGATATAAAGAGCATTATTCATGTGTGACGTGATTAATTAAAAACATTCAAAATGGCCAAGCAGGAACTGCATCATATCAACTTCTTTAGTCCTTCTTAAACTAGATAGACATTAAAGTTAAGCTAAATGTGTAGGTAATATGTTTATGTAGTATCTGTATTCAGCTAAAATGGTAAAACTAAAGGCCTCACATCAACACTGATGCGATGTGTGGGCATAACAGCATGCACGGACTAATGCACCATGTTTTTCTAAATGCCCCCTCTGTGAAGCTACTAACCTTAGATATTTTACTAATGATGTTTGAAATTGGTGTTGAGCTAGCGCTGTGACTTAAAATTGTAAACTTAGACACTGCAATCAAACTGCTGTCGCCTGAAATGACTATATTTTACAATAGAGTGGTGGCTGTAGTCGAGTGGTTAAGCATGTCTCTTCTCTATTTTCTGCTATCAAATACAGGCAGAAAACGATCCTCAAATAAAATAATAATATGATAAAATATGTTTTACGGTAGTTCTTCTCCAGCCTTTTCATTTAGACTTTGTCAATGTGCTCATAAACAGGTTATGTGAAGTAACATAGTGATGGATAATGTGCTCCTGTTCAGCCGCAGCAGAATAAAAAGTGTCACAAAACTGATAAAAGACGAGTGACTGATACTTACTGTGGTTTCTACTTTCAGATATTCTATCCCGAAACAACAGATGTGTATGATCGCAAAAACATGCCCAAGGTGGTATACTGCATACACGCACTGAGGTAAGAATAAAAGGATTCAGAAACACAGTGATTTTTCATATTGTTGCCTTTGTGCATGTCGCACTTGTGACAGTAAAATTGTTGCCTCGTTAGTCTTTATAATCTTGTGTCCAAGGGCTCATGCAATGGCAGGGAACCAAGTTGCTTTTTGGTGGAGGTGCCACACCTATCAAATGTGATTTCACTTCTTTAAAAAGCAATTTGAGTGAACTACACTGTTATTTTTACAAATGACCTAAAGGCCAAGTGCTGCTCTCTGAAGTGGAATGAAAATACGATCATCTTCGTCGCATTAGATTCAACAAGCATTGCATTTGTCCGTAAATGCTGACTTGTGAGCAGCAGCTTTCTGTTCATGCTTTTGTCACTGACAGGTTAGTCATTGTCTAATTTAGAATCATTTCCTCTCACTCGATGGACATGGCAGACGAAGTCGAACACTGAGGTTTAACCTGGTGTTTACGTTGCCATTCACACAGTCATATTTAAGGAAAGCTCATAAGCTCACGCAGACATTAGTTTACTTCTGTGGGATTCACTACTACTGAATGTTTTTATGCTTATTCAAAAATAGTTCTCAAGTGATATGAAACAGGAAGTAAAAAATGTTATTTCGACTTGCGTAAGGCAGCGAGAGTGCTTATTCTCAACTGACTTTTTATGACTTCTGTGAAATAGGTCAAGGCTATATTATACAGCACCATGCATTTAGTTATAAGCATTTACTGCAGCGATGAATCCTCATTTTGTTCACTGAAATGCCTTCAATCATCCTACTTAACAAATAACTTGTTACAGCCAGTTTCTTGCTCTTATCGCAGTAGCTTTTTAGACTCAATTCCTTAAATGTTTTGAACAGTTTGAACTTGAGGATGAGCATAAATGAGCATAATCACTCATACAAATCTCTGTTCAGTACATCAACAGGGCCTTCTTGGCAAATAAAATGTGGTGTTTTCTGGCTCAGCACTGTAATGAAATAAATAAGAGCTAAAGTGGCTTTTCTGTAAGGTCAGTGACTTTTCATTACATCACAACTTAACACCCTTGCTTTGTCAGTTCTCATGTGACTTTGAATGAAGTGAAGGGTCAGTTTTATCTATATGACCCGTCCAGTCAGCCAAACACAGATTTAGGGAGTGGTTATGTGAGCTGCTTGGATTGTTTTCTTTGTTGCGGTGTTTTGGTCAGGTCCTGAGAGATTTAGTTTCCTTCCCTCCGTATGCACACACGTGCTCTTCCTTCCTGCGAGTCTAGCTTATGTCCCGCAAGGCCTGAGTGAATACTTCCCTGGATACAAAGACATTGGAGGGAAAGCAGCGGATGGTCCCGTACATTCTGCTATGTGGAAAATTGAAAGGGGGCACAGTGTTAACAGGAAGGAACATAAGTTAGAGGTCAATTTTAAAACATTTCTAACAAAGTGTTAGAGATGGAGGGTTTAATTTCTTGTCTGATAGGAAGAAGAAGATACAAAATAAAATGAAAACAAGGGGAATCCACAGTCATAAGAAAAGTAGTTGCTCTAGGCTAGTCATCTGATTGTCTCTAAACCCCGTGGCTTGTAATTGTACATCTTCATTAGCCTCAGTCAGCTGTTACTGTATTTGTATCTCAGGCTGAATCAGCTGCCTGCATGTTAAAACATTACCCTTTGTATAAGCAGAGGTTAGATAGTTGTCTAAATCTCCTGTGTCCCAAGAACAGGCTGCATTTCATGTTTACACACACGCTTTGACCAAAGGGCAGAATAACCAGCTACAAATGCTCCATTCAGAGCGGTGCTCATGCTCGACCTGCCTTAAACATCTATAATTCATTGCACTTATCAGGTACCGGCGGGAAGATTAAAGTTTTATGCAGTTTCCAGCCACCTGCTTGTTGAATTCATTGCTTAGTGGTGGAATGAGCCTTTTGGCTTTGTGGGAGTGCTTGTATTAAACTGAGAAAACACTGCCCCCTTGTGGTGTAAGTGTGGCATAGACAGGAACAATCTGAGCCATGAAGGAGGAATATCCAAAAAGCTTGAGTTATAATTTTGTATTACTCTAATCGTGCACTATGTTATGTTCCTGATTTATTTTTGTATGGTTCATTTCAGCTTATACTTGTACAAACTTGGCATCGCACCACAAATCCAGGACCTGCTTGGGAAAGTGGCTTTCACAGGTAACACTAGAGAAAAACAGCTTAGTACAAAAGTCAGAGTTTCATACATTTTATCAATAAATGCACCCCTTTTAAACAGCAGAGGAATCACTGAAGTAAGTTATTTTTCCTCTTTACGTGATGCAAATGATGATTAATTATCTTGCTTTGGTTGTTTGAAAAATATAAAAGAATATTATCATGCACTTTCAAGCATGTAAGGTTTCAAGAGGTTGTGTTTGGATTTGATTTAGATATTTAGATTATACAAACTATCAAGCTTTAAAGCATTTGACATTGGACTACCCTGAGTAAATATTGTTGTTTTCCCCCTCTTAATTGTTCCAACTTATCAGTGTCCTTTGTTTACTGTGTCTTAAAAGGAAATGTTGGTCTGTATCTGTTTTTCCAGAGGAGGAGATCAGTAACATGAGGAGTGAGCTGGAGAAGTATGGCATTCAGATGCCGGCTTTCAGTAAGATTGGAGGCATCCTGGCCAATGAGCTTTCAGTGGATGAAGCTGCCTGTAAGTCCTCTAACTAACAACTTAAAACAATAGTGTTACTAGAATGACCTAATCCAATAATATCTGTCTTGCAAACACTAAAATGTTGCACATGCTCTGCTGTCACTAGTGCACGCTGCTGTGATTGCCATCAACGAGGCAGTTGACAGAGGTCAGGCCTCTGTGACGATGGGAGCCCTGAATAATCCCAATGCAATGCTGAGGAACGCCCAAGAAGCCCTGGCCCAGGACTACCAGGACAAACTGAGCCAGGCCAAGGCTCGTAAACAGGATCAGGCCTCGGGGCGGGTGAGATGGCTATGAAACACTTGAGTTTTATTCTATCTCTAGAACAATGTTTGATCTATCTTTTCTTAAACATGATGCCTTCTGTGCTATTCCACTGTGTTTGACTTGGCATGATTGTAGAAAACTTTAGAATGATTCCATCACAATAATTTGAATAATTTTCCCTTTGGAAACTTCAACATTAAGGACTTTTAAATCCCACAAAACCTTAAATTGTACTTTGTATTTTTATTTCATTTTTTCATACTTGTACACGAAAATAGCATTTCTGTTTGCTTTCCCTCTCCTGCACAAAATGTCTTGCTTGCATATTAACAATACTATTTTTCATATTTCTTAATTAAAATGGTTACATAATGTAACCGTAAATGTAATGTTATTGACACTGTTCCCAAAAGAGTGAGTAAAACCCAGCAGAGGTCTTGCCCTCAGCATTGACTTGACTTGACTTGAAAAATCACTGAATTGAAGTGTCATACATTTGTAAGTAAGGTTCAAACACCATTTGGGAAATGTAAAAAAAATGGTTCTGCTGTAGGCATGTTTCTGTTTTGACTGTTAAGTCTCTTACAACTACAGCCCTCAAAGGGGTTTTCTGCAGTGACCTACTCCCCAGGCCTTTGCCAGCACATTCCAGTGGCTGCAGTGTCAGCTGTACTCCATCAAACACAAACCCTCCGCATTATCTGGCATCTTTACTCCCATTGTTTTTACAAATACTGTACAAGCATTTGCCGTTCAGCTCTGCCTGTTAACCTGAAATATGTGGAAAATGCACCTTGTTAATAATCATTGATATAATATCAGCGCAACCACATAAAATAAAATCTGACATCTGACTTAAAATCTAAACTATAATGTATTTTCTTATCTCCCTCCTTAGCGCTCCTCGATTGCTACTGAGGAAAGAGATGTTTATGAGGAGCTGCTGACTCAGCAGGAGATTCAAGGCTGCATTGACTTTGTCAACAGTAAGATCCCACAAAATCTTCAATTTGTTTTTTTCTTTCCCCAAAACACTGTAAAGTTTGCATGAAAAAAATCTCTACTACATACTTAGAAGCAGACATAGAAGCAGAGAGTATCTGTGAAATACATTATACCTATGTGATGTTTGTCTTGATTTTACATATTCCCAGTCCAGGCAGCAATAAAGCAGGTGAATCAAGCAGTGACATCCCAGGATGAAGCTGCTCTGTTGGCTGCACTGAGGCTTGAAGCTCTGGCCCTGCTGGGTGTTCAGGAGGCAAACAGCCACTGGTACCTGGAACATTTTACCACGTACTGCCAGCATAAGTCCAAGGTATACTGAGTCAGAGTTTGTTTGATGAGGAGTTTAACGATAAGTGTCTTTGGAACAGGAGAATCTGTGACAATGTGTCAAGTTAGTTAATCGCCTTTATTTGCATTTAGGTATGAATAAGCCCCATATGATCACTAGATCTAACTAACTAAAAATAATTTTGTTTTCCTACAGAATTATTTGGAGAAGTACAGCAGTACTTTTGCCAGTCAGATCTAGTTTAGACATTGATGAAGGGCTACAGCTTCTGTGCTCTGTCAGTATGCATAAAGCATAGACACTGCAATAAAAAAGTGTAAACGCATCTAAAACCCAGAGAGCACAATACAAAACACATTACAGAAAATGCAAACCCCAGACAGCCGGCCCTCCATGGCCCCGCATTGAATTATCACTTGACGTGCTGAGTGTTTCTCTTTCTGCTGCAGGATGGAGGGAAGACTGTGATGATGGACAAAGAAGAAATTCAAAGAGTTGTCAGCTCTTGTAATGACTTTGCTGAGGCGGAGAAACGAAGTAAGCACTTTTTTGTCACATTCTACCTTTTGAAAATTGAATCTTGGTTATCTGAAAAACACAGTTTCCTGTGATGTATTTCTTGACCAGAACTGGAGGCAGTTGCAGCAATCAACACAGCCATTCGACTTGGCAACGCATCAGACACAGTGGAGGAGCTGATGAACCCTGAGGCACAGCTGCCAATTGTCTACCAAACCGCTGCCAACCTCTACCAGGCTGAGCTTTTTAGTTTGCAGCTGCAGAGTGGGGGGCAGGTAAGACGTCATGTTAACATTTCTAACATGTGGACCTGTGAAATGGCACATCATGCTTCTGATTCTGACCATTTTGTTTCGTAGTCTGGTCTGAGCCATGAGGAGCTGAGTGTAGCTGTGGAAATGCTGTCAGCTGTAGCTGTGCTGAACGAGGTGCTGGACACTAAAGACCCCCAGGCTGTGATTGAACAGTTAACGGATTCACCTCTCGGTTTTACCAACATAGACCAAGACAACCTTAACAGGTAAAGTAGCTGACGAGTAGACAACTGTGCTGATGAGCAAAAGGTAATAGGTAGTGTTTACAAATGTATATCAATGGGCAACATGTTTGTACATATATGTTGAGTCAACCTCTATTAGAGTCTACTGTTCTTGACTGGATATTGACCTGGTTGATTAATGAGTGCCAAAATTTGTCTTTTAATTAAACATATGGTTAAAGGCATTTCAGTCAAGAGTTTGTGTTTTTGACACCTAGATTTTAAGTTTTATTGCAAATAAATTATCAGTATTATATTGGTTCCAAATATCGGTTGTCTCTCCCCTTGATTACTAATAATTGACAATGGTCCTAAAAAAGCCATATCACCTCCTACTCTGCTGTTGTTGATCTTGTTGCTGTAGTGTGCATCCATCACTATTAGATAACGATGGTCATTTGAGGAGCAAGAAAGCCATTTAATAAAAGAAATCAAGTTAAAATGTGTTGTGGACTCTTGTGAGGTCGTCTGATGTATCTTCAGGTTCACTTCACTGAAGGCCTCTCTTCCTGATACTTAAAAGACTTGTTTTTTAACTTCTTCACTCCCTCAGGTATGCTGACACTCTTATCAAAGAGCGAGCTGAGGCTCTTGCCAAGGGCCAAGAGTTTCTTACCTGGAATGATGTTCAGAAGTGTATTGACACGGTCAATGTTCAGGTCCACGAAGAGCATGAACGTAAGCAAGGCGTTTCTGTGTTATATAGTGTTCGTTGTGTTCAGTCTCATGCAGCTGATAAACTCTTGCAGTCGTATTTATTTAAGATGTGGCCCTAATATGAGAATCTCCATATAAAATCATATTATGTATGAAGTACACTGATTGATTGCATTTGTCTTTTATGTCTAGGTATTATAGCTATAGCTGAGATCAATGAGGCCCTCAACTCAGGTGATCATCTACAGACTCTTGCAGCGCTGATGCTCCCAACAGCCAAGTTGACGGGGGTGAACCCAGACACAGCCAAACACTACCATGATGTCCTTCAATATACCAAGATACTTCTCTGTCAGGTATAGTGACATTCAGTCATTTATTGAGCACGTCACATATCCATTCAAGAAATATAAAAACCTCAGGCTGAATAAACCAGTGTGTAGGTTTTTTTCCTCTTGATACATTTATCTCATTGTCATGTCATGCTTTTTCTACATAATTAAAACCCATAATGGCTTAATTTATGATGTAGAACTTGTAAAAGTATTCATAGTTTGCATATTACTGAAGAGAAACAATTTCCCAATCTTACATTTTTAGCTTGACATGGTATGTTTGTGAAGTTTGCACATTTGCTCGGTCTAAATATGACCTTTTTTGATACTGTACAATGATGTGAAAACTATCTTACTGTTAGTGTTACTGTCATTCAGGACCTAATGGAGATGCAGATATGAGCCCGATAAATGTGTCCATGTTTAACTTTCACATCTGCTTTTCTGGGCTTGCGCTTCCCTGCTGTTTCCCAACAATAGTCCAGCAGTGAGATATTTATTTTGCACACAAACAGTCTCACGTCATTAAGGCTGGTCTCTGAGGTATCCCACGGAGGGAAATGAATTGTAGTTCAGAGGCTGTCGTCTTGGATATAAGAATAGACAGGAAGGGATCCAGACAACTGTGGAAACAGCAGAGACACACTGCCACTCTGTAGTATCCGTACAGTCTGTCGTCTCCACTGGAAGCAAGGCGAATGTAATGAGTCATGTGCAGGATGCCACTGGGCGAGAAACATATCACAAAGATGATGAAAACCAGAGTGCTAACCCTGATAAATGGTCTCCAGTCACAACCAGATTGCCCTAGGTGGTACACAACTGCCACATGGGCATAGATGCAGATAAGGAACGGAGCTATGAATCCCAGACACACCAACACCAGTCTGTATGGCACCAGCAGGGAATGGGATTTTTCTTCTAGCGGAAGTATATCATGACAGGTGGTGATTCCCAGATTGGGAACCGGGTAGCTTTGCTTGACCAGGAGTTCAGGCACAATGGCAGCCCCAAACAGGAACCACAAAATAATGCATGTCCACGCTGACAGGGAAGTCTTAGCCAGCCGTCTGTACAAGAACGGCTTGACCACAGCCAAGTAGCGCTTGAGACTGATACATGCAATAGTCTGAGAGGAACAGTAAACATTGCCATAAAACAGAGCGGTGACAAGTCGACAGGAGTTTTCCCCAAATATCCAGTTGTTTCCTTTGAAGTGATAGTGAACGCGCAGTGCCAGGGAAAGCAGGAGCAGCAGGTCGGACAAGGCCAGGTTCAGGTAAAGAACTACTGCGGACAAGGACTTAGCCTTGATCTTGACTCTTAGAAAAGTCAGAATGTAGGCATTGGAAGGAATGCCCACCAGCATGGCCAGAATGTATGATGAAGGTATGACCCGGGTGCTGAAGACGCTGGTGGTGTAGGCTGTCGCAGGACCCTCCGGGTTCACATCCAGTGAAGTGTTTGTGTTGGGATGGCGCAGGGTCACCTGCTGGTGTTTTGTGTGATTAAATTTGTTTGTCCTTGCGTTGAAGGTTTTTGGAGTCAGTCCAGTTGAATTATTGGTTGTTATCTTGGTGGTTTTATTTCCTGTAATTTGTGTAGAAATATAAAAGTTAAAGGCTATAAGACACGAGCAGTTTTAATAATGCATTTCTATAAGACAAAAAAGAGAAAATTAAGAATTTAATCACGTATCGTCTGATGTCTGATGTTGCTCTTTTTCGGTCGTAAATCTTTATTTTCTGAGCTGACATTTACAACTTCTAAATTTGAGTTGATATTTGAAATGAGCCCTAAACCATTAGTTGATTGCCAAAATTGTTAAATTTATAAATATATATAATTTTATATATCCTTTTAGGGAGTCTGGGTTAAGTAATAAAGTTATCCTTTTTGGCAAGCTCTTGTAGTTAATGAATAAACTTACCGTCATGTTGAGTGGTCTGCACTGCCATCAGACAGATAAGCAGTCCAGGCACAAGGTCAGCCATATCCCCGTCCAGGCTCTAGTCCAGAGTTTTTAAATGTTGCTTGTCTTCAGACCGCTCATTGTTGCTACTTTTTGTTAAATGAAGGTATCTTCCACTGGTGAAATTTGCTGTTTTGCATCTCTGCTGTGCTGTAAGTGATAACAGTAGCTAGGCTTCCTGCCAGTGTATGTGGGAAGCTTGTATGTTCGTACGGTTTAGTGAGCATGTTTCCTGCCCTGCCTTGAAAAACTGAATTCCCATCTGACTGCGTCAGTAACTGCCCACTGACTCACTGGGGTGGGAGGACGCTCCTGAACGGTTTAACAACAGTTATTTACAAATTGTGTACTAATTACTGTAATATTTATAAATGTTATTTCAGTTCTAGTGTGAGCATATTTATTTGTGACATTTTAGTGACGGTAGACTTTGTCAGCCAATTTATGGAATAGTGTCATTATTATTGTGTATATTTTATTGGTAGCTTCCATTTTGCTTTTAAATGTAACCCTGTTCATGGATGCATGAGGGAAAGTGGACACAGTCTTCCCAAATGTCATTTGTATTGATTTTCTTCTTGTTTGTAGGTTTTAGGAGATAATGTATCACAATCGTTCATAACAAGCAGTGAAAAGACTTACTCCACTGTGTTATGGGCTGTTCTTTTTAATATATATTTAAGCCATCAGGGTAGTCATTGGTTAAATGCAGAAATAAACAACTGTGCTTCTTTTAGTTAGTGTGTTTTATGGTAACTTCCTTCCTGTTGGCCTGCGGTCAGAGATACACCCCATCCTCACTAGTGTTATCTAAAATTAGCCTGAAAATATATACAAAAGTCAAGCTGAGTAAATATTCTCTGCACCTTTTGTGATGTTACATTGTATACTGTTGATTGAACGAGAGTGGTGATACAGTATGTTAACATGTTCTTTAACTACTATTAATAATTGGTCATTACATATTTCCTTCCTCAGATTTTACCTCTGGACACAGAGGAAATGGTACTTCCTTCTGTTTATTGTTTCTCTTAATAGCAGCGGCTTGTGTAGTGTTGGTGATGAGTGTTGCTGTGAAGTGCTACTACTATAGAAGTAAACTTGGTGTACAAATGTGATCAATGTAAAACCATAAGATTATCTGACTTTGCACGTTGAATGATTTGACTAAAACTGCTTTTAAAATATTTCAAATCTGATGTCAAGTTAGTGTTGTGATTGTAATGCACGAAGAGAGCTTTGTATTCCTCTTAAAACCTCTTAAAAGAAGAAAAGTGACTTTGTGTCTCATGCGCTTGTAGAGCTCTGGCGATGAGTCTGCAGTACTGTGGCTGGACCAAATCCAAGAGGCCATACTCACAGCCAACCAGGATGAAGAGGAGGCTCTCACAAGTATGAATTTACCTCTGCTCATCATATCGGCACCGACATAAAAGATAGTTGATTCAGATCTAATAAAGTTGGCTCATTACATACTATTCTAAATTAAAATTTGCTAGGCTTTGTCTCCTCATTCTTACTGATGTAACACTAAAATGTTTTTATGACAGCATTTACAGACAATTTACAGCCTTTTTTTTTTTTTTACAGACTATGCTCATTCATATTTATTCTTTATAAAACTGTAACAATGGAAGCTCTTCACAATGTAGTGAATAAATAAGAGGAAGCTTGTTTCACCCTTTGTAAAAATATAACTTTGAGAGTGTTTTCCTTCCAGATTCATATATTTATTGGCATAGATGCTGAAAATAGTTTGTCATATGTTGTAATGGTCTGTTTTGCGAAACTGCCATTTTCTAATAGTACATCATTCTGAGATGCTCTGTTCTTCCTATCCCCAGTGGCCACTATGTGTTATTTTAATAACCACTCTGTCGTGGATTGACCCCCAGACACTGTGCTGTTGACATATTTGCTTTAACAACTGCTTCTTTGGTGTAATTCTTCTGTTCTTTGTCAGTGGCTGGAGCAGTAGCTCATATTAACAGAACGGTGGCTGAGGGGGACTCCCATAATACACTGCAGGCCATGCAGATGCCCAGTGCAGGACTGAAAGCGGTGCTTCCTGAATGTGCGGACACTTACCAGTCTGAACTGGCACAGAGACAAACAAGCAGTCATACTGAAGGTAACATAGTGAGAGGCTGGTCAGCTGATTTACTATAGATTTTGGCATTCACTGACTGTTCATTTGAGAAAAAGCCTCCTCTTATGCTGTGTCTAAAGGGGCACTTTCTGCTTTCTTCCAGGCAGTGCAGATAGTGTGTGGGTAAAACATAGTATCAAGGACCGATATGACTATTACTATAACCTGGAGACGGGACAGGGCACCTGGGAGGAGCCAGAAGGATTTGAACACAACATTTGCCACCTGAGTAAAGACGAAATTCAGGTACCTTCCATTATCCTGGGATTTTCATCCACATTATGGGATTGATTATATTCATAGTATGATGATAGGTGTTGGGGTTTAAATATTTATCTTAAAATTGCACTGCTCGTGTGATGAAACATTAATGATGTGGGGTTGGTTTTGTTTCAGCCTGAAAAACTTTAGTGTGTCTTTCTTTTCAGGGTGTTGTCAGCAGTGTGACGTCAGAATATAACAGGGAACAGTTATGGTTGGCCAATGAATCTATGGTTACCCTGCTGCAAGCTAGAATCAGAGGTTACCTGGTTAGAAAAAAGCATGCCCAAAGAATGGAGTATCTACACCGACAAGAGCCACATGTTGTCAAATTACAGGTAATGTATGATGACTTTATCAGCTGTGAAAAGCAGTTCATATTAGAAATCTGTATGGATATGCTTTAGTTTGCAGATTTTCAGCATGTTTTGAAGCATTGTTTTTAAAATAATCCAACCAAGCCACACGCATTTAAATGGATGACAGACATATAAGATACAAGAGCTCTGTACTATCAAAGTTTAACAGTTTGAAAACTTTTCCTTTTTTTAGGCTTCCTGGAAAGGTTATAAACAGAGGAAGATATACAAAGACAGAATGACTTTGCTCCAGAAAAATGTTGCCTCTGTTGTCAAGGTAATGAGTTACAATTGCATCAGAAAGTGTAATTATTGATTTTGCTGACTGAAAAGGCTACATGCACCCCATTCTGAGATGGGAATAGCAATAGCTTTATGACCTCTCTGTGGGAATCATCAACCACTAAAAACTATAAATACTTTCTTGGTTAAAACAGTCATGGGAAGTTTAAACACTGCAACTGCAATGTCGTAAACATTACAAACAAACCATTTCGGAGATCTGACATTAAACACTGGTGTTTATAGATCCAGTCCCTGGTGAAAATGTGGAAAGCCAAACGTAAATACAATCAGAGGTTGCAGTACTTCAAAGATCATGTAAGTACCACTCACATCAATCAGCTGTATCACTTTGTTCCATGTTGTGTAAGTCTAATTGTTATTTGTGTGTTTAGGAAAAAGAAATTGTGAAAATCCAGGCTTTTCTAAAGGCCAACAAAGCCAGAGATGACTACCGAACCCTCAGTGAGTCAACACAGCCCTTTTACATTCCTTAGAGCAGCGCTATGCAGTGTATCCATTTGTCTGCCATTTGGATTATGATTATACAGCAAAAGTGCAACAAAAACCCTTTTAAAGCAGTTTTAAGACCAGTCCTGAACTGAATCTGAGAGTTATTATGTTAACGTATGTTCTTCTTTATGTGTATTTCTCTCAGTGAAAATATGAGGATCTTCATCAGTTGCACTTTTGAAATTGTCAAAGCATTTTGCTTTATGTATATTGATGTTAAGGGTTGTGGTCAAATATATTGTGATACTAAAATATATTGCGACACTAATTTTATCAAAACTTCACTTTGCATTGTATCTGATGTGTAGCTGGGGCGAAGGATCCTCCTCTGTCAGTGGTGCGCAAGTTTGTCCATTTGCTGGAGCAAAGCCCCCTAGATGTACAGGAAGAGCAGGACGTGACACAGCTTAGAGAGGAGGTGGTCACCAAGATTCGCTCGAATCAGCAGATGGAGAAAGACCTGAACCTGATGGACATAAAGATTGGACTGCTTGTGAAGAACAGGATCACGCTGCAGGTGGCTAAGACTTGCTTTTACGGACAGATAAGCCCAATACAATTCTGTTGTGTTTGTTTAAAATCCCAAAATTAAAATCCCTGTAATTTCTGTAATTATTTCTTCTTCAGTCCAGGTTGCTTTTTCAACTTAACCCTTTTGTTTCTTTGAAAAGGATGTTGTGTCTCATAATAAAAAAATGAAGAATATGAAAAAGACTAGTAAAGAGGACCTGTCTACAGGCGACAGACTTGGTATCAAGGGCCTAAGTAAAGGCAAAAGAAGGAAACTCGAGGCCTACCAACATCTCTTTTACCTGCTCCAGGTGATACAGAAATGTTCCTCATCAATCTCAGTTATTTTTCTGATATATTCAAGTGCAAGCGTACACATGTGTCTTCCCTTTTCCAACAGACCAATCCATCGTATCTGGCCAAGCTGATCTTCCAGATGCCCCAAAACAAGTCAACTAAGTTTATGGACACTGTTATTTTTACCTTGTACAACTACGCCTCGAACCAGAGAGAGGAATACCTGCTGCTTAAACTCTTCAAAACTGCTCTGGAGGAGGAAATCAAGTAAGAACTGTGGCTCAGGACACTACTTTGCCTATTCTATGGATTTCTATATAGATATTATTAAAGTAAATACACTACAGATTGCCGTGTTGTGTTTGTTGTTGGCATACTGTACTCTCATCCATTGCATCTTATTGTGTCTCAGGTCGAAGGTCGATCAAATCCAGGACATAGTGACGGGAAATCCAACAGTCATCAAGATGGTGGTGAGTTTCAACAGAGGTGCTCGTGGCCACAACACTCTCAGACAACTGTTGGCTCCTGTGGTAAAGGACATCATCGAAGACAAGAGTCTAGGCATCAACACCAATCCTGTGGATGTGTACAAAGCCTGGGTCAACCAGCTGGAGACGGCTACCGGGGAGGCCAGGTAGGGATAACGTGTAGAGGTTTAAGCCAAAAAGATGTATTTTTTTCTTCTCTTTGTTATATAACAAATAATAACTTTTGTGTTTCTTTAGTAAGTTGCCGTATGAAGTGACCCCTGAGCAGGCCATGTCACATGAGGAAGTACGCAACAGGCTGGAGGCGTCCAGTCTGGCACTCCGCTCTGCTACAGATAAAGTGCTGAGCTCTATTGTGTCCTCACTGGATAATATCCCGTAAGTTGTGGGACCTGTTAAGTGTCAATGTCTATTCATCTTCTTGTTCTCTGTGGCTGTTTTGTTGCCAGTGCATGAGCATCATTAGTGTTCTTTAAGCCAAATAAAGCACAAGAAGTGTTAATAATAAGAAGAATTTACTCTGTGTTATATTGGATTTCAGTAACTAACAGGAGCATGAAATGACTATTAAATACTAATATTTTTGTAGATTTACATTTTAGACTGTGTTGTGCTGAATTACTTTATATTTTTTGTTCTCCCCTCCACTTTTTATTTTAGTCATGTTTCTGTTGAACATTTCCAGTTGTATTTTATTCTATATTTTCCCTCTTCTTGGTTTCCATTGCTCCTCCTCTGTTTTCCACAGTTTTACTTTAACATCACAGTGACCTCAGCATGACTAACATGGGGCTGGGCAGGGTGTGATCATATGTTGTGATTACTTGGCCATTCAAATAGTGGTTAAAGATGAAGCTGCATGCTGGGACCTGGTCATTACTGGATCATCACTAAGAAGCAAGCAGTCATCTGGTCAAAGACAGTCCAGTGCTTTGTGCTGCATTAACCACACCCAACTGTACTTCATTATATTCTCATCTTTGAAAATTACAATAACAACCAGAAATTGATGAAGACCACAAGGTGGTGCTAATGTTTGCTTATGCTCCTGGAAGAAAGACTGAACTCTAGTAATGCAAGTAATAAATAGTATAAATTCCGAGTCACGTGACTCTAAAAAGAAGGGAATGAGACATCTTTTAAAATCTTTATTTTCTTTTTTGTCCTCAGATCACTGTATTATTTGTTACATTGTATGTATGTGAATGCATGTTGTTTTATGTTTGATGTCCCATCAATGCTTTTGTTTTGCATGTAGTTATGGCATGAGATACATAGCAAAAGTTCTGAAGAACAGCCTCCATGAAAAGTTTCCAGATGCGTCAGAGGATGAGCTGATGAAGGTAGATGCCCTCAAGTAGTCACTCAGTAGTTACTCACTCAGTCACTCTTATCCCTTATTTAGTTTTACTGCAGATTTACTTTACATGTCTATAGTGATTTTACATCACAGCCACAAAGCTACATTTGTACTTAATTTGAACACACATTATATGTTGCACAGTATGCAGTTCTGCTCACATAGTCCTCTCCGCATGCTTTATGAGAACTGCCATGTGCCCGCTGAGGTGAGTAACTCTGCAAATTAATTTTACAAAAATGTTAATGATCGCCCTCCTCTTTTTATGGCAGATTGTAGGAAACCTGCTGTACTACCGCTACATGAACCCAGCCATCGTAGCTCCTGATGGCTTCGACATCATAGACATGTCAGCAGGAGGGCAGCTTCACTTAGACCAGCGCCGTAACTTGGGATCTGTGGCAAAGATGCTCCAGCATGCAGCTGCCAATAAGCTGTTTGAAGGAGAGAATGCACATATGACACCGATGAACAACTACATATCACAGACATACGAGAAGTTTAAGTAAGAGATGCAAAAAATGAATATTGACATGAAAATTTAGCATTTTTGTAGAAACTTCTACTTGTTTAGCCGAGGGCTTCATTGAGCCAAAGTTGGTATCATTAAGTGAGCCTTTGGTTCAAAAAAACTTGAAGAAAATGGGTGGGTGGGAAATGGATAAGTCCGTTCTTTCACTTTGCTGATTTGTTCTTTTGTATTTCCAATAGTAAGTCAAAAATAATTTGATAAACCTTGATAAACAGGTTAAGCTGACATGGGCGAAGCAGAAGTAATGTTCTGTGATGTTATGTGCTCTGTCAGCATTTGGGAGATTCAACTGGACACCTGACAAACTCAGAGTAGGAGGTTTGTGTGTCCACGTGGACAGTTATCTGTCCTACACTGAGTCATCATTACTGGAAAGCTTTTTCGACCTTAGTCAATTATCTGGAAACGGGTCAGATAGATAGTTTACTGTAACTGAAAAAGTCGCAGGTACTTCGTTCAGCTTTTAAACTGAACAGTCACTTTATGCGATGCAGTTTTTTCACTGTTTGAGGCTGAAAGACAGAGAACTGACACCAGCGGATGTTCTTTTCTTCCAGGGTATTTTTCCAGTCAGCCTGCGATGTCCCTGAACCTGAGGAGAAGTTTAATGTTGATGAATATTCAGACATGGTGACCTTAAGCAAGCCTATCATCTACATCTCAATAGAGGAGGTCATCAATACACATTCGGTAATCAAAGATAAAATGAATGGTCTCAGATACTGACTGTAACTGGCCTTCCAACAAATGGGTGTTTTAAAAATTATACTTAAAAATAATATCGGCGTCAAAGGTTCACGTTTTTGTGGTTGTAATTTGTCTTCTTTTTATTATTTCTGGTTCCCTTCTATCCTTTTTTACACACTTCCTCACATAGCCATTTACATTATGTCTGTCACCATCCCATTTCCTTTCTTTATATGTGCACACACTGCTTTCGTGGAAGGAAGCAGTGGTGAGGATATCTGTAGGTTAAAGCCATCTGTGTCCTTCTGTCATCAGTTTCACTTCAATTCTTCTCACACAGGGAGAAATGCTAATAATGGAAATGACATGTTGGTTTATGGCAGATGTTGTTTCAGCCTTTAGTTTGCAGGCTAAGATAATTTCATCATTTCTTTTTTATTTATTAGGGTTAGGGTTAGTAATCATGACATGACGTTTTAACCTGCATGTACCCTGATGGTAAAAAGATGCTCATGTCGCGGGACAGGCCGACCACATTGTAAGCGTAGGCAGATAAGCAGCATGGCATGAGGTGCCAGATTTCATGGGTTATTTTCCAGCCTTATCCAGGTGTATTTGCATTCCTGTGCATCCAACCTCTAGTTTCGCTCTTTGTTTCAGGTTGCATATGTGTATGCATGAATACTGCTATATGTTTTTGATATGTATTAAAATAAAATACATTTTTAATTGTTGGGAAAATATTAATCTTTTCTGTATTTCCCAACATCTAACACAGCTTGTGATTTTTACTTCTTTAGTTCATGTTAAATAGGACTAATCACATCTGTATTTGTTTAGCTGCTACTGGAACATTTGGAGGCCATCTCTCCCGACCGAAATGACCTTCTGCATGAGCTGCTGCAGGACCTCGGAGACGTCCCTGATGTAGAGACATTGCTCGGTACTCTTTAACAACTTTTAAAAAGCTCACACTTATGCATCAAGCCTATATTTGTTGCTGCACTAAAACATTTCTTTTGCAACTCGACTGCAGCACTGCAATCAGTAACTTTTAATTGTATGTTTATGAGTTTACACACTGTGCTGCTTCATTCAGGTGAAGGAGCTGTTGATCCAAATGACCCGAACAGAGACAGCGCTCTGAGCCAGCTGGCCAAAACGGAGATTTCCCTCACTCTAACCAGCAAGTTTGAGCTGCTGGAAGGAGATGACAAAGACGTGAAGAGTCTCATGACAAAGTAAGCTCGTTGTTTTGGATTTTGAGAAAAAAATGCTTCATGCAAAACCTGTCTTAACATTTCAGATTTTAATATTGTGATGCATTATTTATGTGACAACACAAGTCACAACGCTTTTCGCTCATAATGTGTGGACTTGTAAATAATGTCTTTTTGCGTAAGACAGTCGATCGTACAGTTATAAAATATCATCTTTCGTTTGTAAAACCATTTCAATGAATCATTGAGAAGTAGAGTTAAGTGCAGTGTGGTGCACTATACTTAACCTTCTGGAGACAGAGTGTGTTTCTTTGTGCTATCGCTCCAGTGGCATGTCTTTGTTGTCTTTCCTGCTCCTCTATCATTTCCTGTCCAAACAGGAAGTGGTTTGTGCTCAGGGTTATCTTGCCTTCAGGCCCGAAACCATCTGGACCAGTTTCTTTCAAACACACGTTCAAGTAGACAAATACATGCAAGACCAGAACCGTAATAAGTAGATGTGACGTAAATGTAAGCTTGGTTGTTATTTCCTAGTGTGGTCAGCAGATAGTGAACAAATGATAAAAATGTGTAAATATTGGATGACATTTAAAAAGTATGAACATAACAAAATTGATGGATTATAATTTAAGGAGATATGAACCAACCAACCTATGTTTCTTTTGAAATACTGCACAATGAAGGAGGTAATAAAAACCTGTAGCACCCAGAAATGTAATACTTGACTGAAATCTAATCAAATGTGCACTTAACTGGATGGAAATGTAATAAAATATGTAATATCTTGACCATTGTTTAATATTTTCTCAATAATGTAATGCCTTATTACGTTATTGATGATTCACATGATCAGGATCGTTCTCAGGCTTCTGCAGAGCTTGATGATGAGCTGATCATTTGAATCAGGTGTGTTG
>JAPQRN010000027.1:18069577-18093711 GCA_037367275.1 Coranthus polyacanthus | reverse complement strand
CCACAAAGCAGCTCCACTGGAGCAGTAACATCCAGGCCTTGCTCAGGTTATACAGAGGCCAATGTCTTTCACTTTTTATGACAAGATTTATCTTGCTGGTCCACGGATCAAACGGGCAACAAGCCTGATTCTATAAACAATTTTTTGTCACACAGCTGGTGTCGGTCATGGCAGCGCCTGTAATCCACCAATGAAGGCAACTTCCAAAAAAAAAAAGACTTTTATGAAGGAACAGAAATGAAAAGAGCGGACACTTTTACTAAGGGAAGAGAAGCTTTATACCAGCATATTCAAAACCCATGAAATACTTCTCTGTGTATTTACAAAAACATAATACAAGAATAAAAAAGAGAAAATGAACACATCACAAATGGAGTCCCACGTACTGCCACAAAACAGAAAACATGATCCAATTTACAAATGCATCTTCTTGTACTCCCACTTATGGCTTCAAACTAAAACGAAAACAGAATAAAATATCGCTGTTCAGTTGTGATGACGCATCGTCAGTCCATCTCTCCTTTTTCATATAATTCTCTCCAGGTTTTTCTTTAAATAATAATATCAAATACACATACAAGACAAAGGAGCTACATTTGTGAGCTGTACATTTTGCAGTAAGGGAGGGGACGTCAACCTTTTGTACATCATGACAATACATCTTGGGCAGTGAAAAAGTTTAAAACATTGAATAAAAACAAAGTTTCTCAGTTATCTTAGCTTTCTGTACCGAATTCCCAAACCACACTGAGCTCACAGTTTATTCGGGCGACGGTAAGCATGACCGACCTTTGTGACTCCTGTCTTAAAGAACATTTATCTTTGTGATAGGGGGTTTTATCCTTTGTGCAAAAAACTGGTTTCTTTCTGCTTTGTCTAGATATGTAACTTAGCATAGGGACTAATCAAAAAATGAGTTAAGCCTTGAACAAAACTCTGGTTCGTCATTAACCATTCCATAAGACATCCAAAATCTTGATACAAAATGCAAACAAGTCAATCAGTTGGTGCCGAAGAAGTTTTGTAAAATATTCATAAAGTCTAAACAAAGAGCTGACCTTAATCTGTGACTTATTGGGGTATTGCAAAAAGGTGTGCGCTGGGGATGGAAATGAATAAAAAGTCCAGCTGGATTGAGAGTTGATTCTCTGAACCATAATTTAAAATGTAAAACACAATGTCAGTGGTGGTCCTAAAAGTTCAAGACTATGACAGATGATTAAGACTTTGCAAAAATCTGCCCAAACTTTAAAAATAAATCTCCAATCTCTTGTTTAATATGGACAAAGTAATGCCCCGTACAGTACGATGCCCGGTCAGTCTTAATAGAACAAATCAATTAGTCAAAAAGTGTCCATATTTATTTGATGGTTTAACATTTAGTAGAATAAGGATACTGGCCTGTTCTGTATGAGGATAAACTCCATAATATGATGAAAAACGCCTGTGACCGGATTGTGAGCACAGTCACACACACGTAAATATACAAAGAGCTCCCCTCCGGTTGTTTAAATTTGGTTCCTTTGTACAGTCTCAGTTGCAGAGGAAGAACTGATGAACGTAGCGGTCACTACTTAAGACGGAAGAAAGAACCGGCGAGAAGAGACGTGGACAGAAACCATGGAGAGTTGAGGGTTAGAAGAAAGACCTGGGGCGACTGTGCCAGCTGGGCAGGCGGCGGTGGAGGAAGAGTCACTGGCCTAGATGAAATCACATCTTGTCTCTCTGCTTTTCACCGATCCACACCAGCGTACAAGGAGAATGACCAAGCTGCTCCCGGAGCCTTCACACGCTCATCGTCATGTTTGGAGAATACTGCGGAGATAAAACAACAAGAGAAAACAGTTGGGAAGTCGGTGAGAAATGAGTGCGTCCGCGTGTTTAATTATCAGTGTCGGGGCAGTAAATAGCTACATGTAACAGTGTCATGTAATTACATAACAAAGTAGATGCAATAATTTCAATGTAATCCCTTACATTCAAATAGGAGTAACATCTGAATATATTAATTTTGGTAAAATAACATAATTAACCAACATACTTTGTGTTCAACGTACTTCAACGGCTTGAAAATCGAACATTTCGATCTAAATTCAAGTTACAATGAAGATTCTTTTAATAAAAGTTTACATTTATTGCCCAGTTTAAAACACTTGTTAGAACAAGTAATCAGTAAAACAGTCAAATGTAATAAGTTACATTACTTTGATAAGTTAATTAAAATACTTCTATTTGAACGGGGTTAGTAATCTCTAATCTCCCAGCGGTGGTAATTAGAAATCTCGGAGAAATGCTGTGGATCAAGTCAAAGTATTTGCCTGAATGTGGACATTAGCAACACACTCTCAAACATTAGAAGCACTGTATTTCGATAAACGTTTTTTTTTTTTTTAAGTTCTTAGCACGATACAAGATTCCGCTAATTGTCTCATCCGAAATGCTTAACTCACACTTTCATTCTGAAAGGGGTTAAGGAAGTTTCCTCCCATCTCTCCGTCCTCTCTGGGGGTTCCCGGCTGGTTACTCATACTTAGGTTACCAGGAGAGTTCTGCAAAAAGAGGAAAACAGACGTGGCGGACATGGGACACGTGGATAAAGGCCACAATAGTTAAAACAAGTGTTGTGCACTTAGATAGATAGATAGTTACTTTAGGCAGACTGTCCATATCACCAGACCCTGAAAGAAAAACACACGTAGAAACAAAATATCAGAATTGTCAGATCGATGCTTACTTTATTAACCCTAACCCTAACCCTGTAACAATTGTCTAAACCGTTCAAAAACTTTTCCCGTCGACACAGCCGATAGAAGTCGCTAGATACCGCACCTAATGATCCGTTCAAGTGATGAGACTCCATTCCTGCCATGCCACCCAACGGACCATCACCACCTGCACCCATGGGGAACTGAACAGAACATACGCAGGGTTCACTGGTTTACATTACATCAAACAAACTCTGACACTCTGACAAAATGACATTAAAGATCTAGTAAACGCCACACAATGTATTATGCACTTAAATACAAAAAAAAAAAAAGAAAAGAAAAGGTCTCACATTTGGTCGGCTTGCACCTGGAGGAACTGTATTTATCATAGTGTACATGTTGTCGCCAGAGTTGGTCGAATCTGACAAAACAAACAGAAACGGGAAGTTAATAAAAGAGCATAAATTCATCTGTTCACATACGTGTGCTTACATGTGGATCTTACCTGCTGGACTAGGCATTATAGGCGTCCCAGGTGGCCCCCCTCCTCCTGGAGGTCCCTGAAAGCACAGTTGAGCTACTGTAAGATTAATTCATGAACTGATGAATTACAGCCTGGACACACAAAGACTTTACATACGTACAGTACATACCACATAACTTCCTGGAGATGCTGAAGAATAAGGGGTCTACAAAAAAAAAACAAAAAACACATACTGTAAGTCAATTGTGAAAGGCATAAAATAAACGCTAAACCTTCTGGTAGGTAATTTTGTACGGGCACTTACAGAATTGGAGTTTGGAGGATTTGGCCAGGGTCTACCCCCACCAGGTCCCCTGGAAAACACACACATGCACAGACGCACACATTTTACTTTTGTGCTTCGTTCTTTCCAATTCATTTGCACAAAGTTGGCAACAACAAGTCCTTCTGTTGCCAGAGAGAGCTGATGGGAACAACAAGAAAAAACAAAACAAAAAAAGACTGGCTCCCCACTCTACATCCAGACCTCTGACAGCCACAAACATACAATAAACTTGTAATTAAGAGCTACATAAAAGATATGGATGACTGCGTCTGGTGTAGTGACAGATTAAGGACATTTGACTTTTAATGTTGTCTTACTGAGTGGGACAAATGTAGGGAGTTCATTTACATTTTAAGAGAGAGAGAGAGAGGAGAGAAAATGACTCATTTTGTCCTTATCTGCACAAGAAAACTGTGCAACTCACTTTGTATGCCTGTGTCAGTGTGTGAAGAGTTCAGAATCTGGAGATCACTCACATGTTCATACCAGGCATCCCAGGACCAACCAGAGCATTCAGCGGTGGTCTCATCCCGCCTCCGTAGCTCTGAAAAACACCAAAGTTGTGGCAGTCATTGTTATATCTTATAAACAACGTCAAAATGAGTTTCTATAGACAGCATCTGGCGTCCTACCTGAGGCCCTAGAGGTACCATGCCTCTGGGTGGAGTCATCCGCTGCATTGGTCCTCCCATATTTGGATGTCCTGAAACAGAGGAAAACGATTCAAGGGTTTGCTTTAGAACGATGTATTTGTTACCTAAGTAACAAGAAAGACAAATCAAAGAAAAAAAGTGCAGACGTCTCCCAAGGCCGACAGTCCGCTCTTCTTCTTGTTCCACAATATTACTAAACCACTCAATTATGAGCTATGTGTTCCTTCTTTTTGTAAGTTGGTGCGACTAGTTAGCTCAATTGTGAACATGGTAAAAAATGTAACCTGGTCTCCAGTGTTGAAGAAAATGGAGAAAAGCCCAGCCCCCCTTTTTTTATAGATCTGCTCCAAAACGTAATGGGTTTCGTACCCTTCCACCGAGTTTCACGAATATTGGCGCAGTAGTTTTTACGTTGTGCATCATCCTGCTGGCAGGTGACAGGCAAACATGAGTGATCACGTAAGAATCCGGTGGAAACATTGAAGGATTTATCTTCACGCTGTTAATATTAAATTCGGAAACTGCAGCAGTCCATTTTCAGCTTTGTTATATTCAGCAAGTCTTGTCTCTTTTTGCTGAAGTCATTCATTAAAAAGCGTTTTCACTTAATGTACTTTGTTTATTACAGCTTTGTCTGAACACTTGGTTCTATCCCAGAAGGACATCAATCTCTGGGATAATGAGACGTCTGTGCTCAACACCAACCATCATTTAACATAATTATATAACATATCCAGGTTATTTAACATCATATACAATGGCTATTATACCATGTAACATTTGTCATCCGTTATACAATAGTATAATAATAATGATATGGATATAATAATAATGCCTTATCAGTATATGTACCCTGCTGTCTTGTGGGGTCCATTCCACTTGGTAACATTGGCTGGCTCCCTGGGACGCCTCCAAGTCCCTAAAGAGAGGAGAGGATCCATCAGCGGCATTATTATCACCGTCACACACGGCACAAACTGCTTCTACTTTCCAAACTTTACGCTGCAGGTGTCAGTGTGGCTCTAACCTGACTGGGTAATCTGAGCGGTGGTCTGGGTCCTCCGGGGTATCGAGGTGACATAAATGGCTGAAAAAAACAAAAAAAAAAAACCCAAAAAAACCCCATAAGAATAAAAAGCAGTGAATAACACGCTGCACACATCTTTCACATACTTGACAAACACTCAAAAGGTGCGATGTCACGTGGCTGCAGTGCAGAGAGAAAACACGGGACAAAATAGGGTCTGCATGCTTTAAAATTAAACTGAGAGAGGAAAATACACTGTCTTCTTTGATGAAATCCAAGGGGTTTACAAAGCAGGGCTATTATACTTAAAATAAACAGTAATTAGAATGATTTCATTACCTGAAATTATAAATAAAGCAACATGGTTTTAATTTGAGAACTAAATGAAAGCTACACCGAACAATGCAACACAAACTAAAACAAAAAAAAAAAAAGATTTGCAGGTAAAATCTGCTCCCCTCCCCCCCCCAATGTGAATGGTTCACGGTGCACGAGAATAAAATATTAAAACAGTGGTTCTGTGAATCATATTTGACGTCATGTTATCTTTCATCCTTCCATTTTGGGCTTCTATAAATCAAAGCTTTCCTTATAATATCTCAAAGACTCATTTTAACCTAAACTACAACTACAACTAGTCCATTACTCAAAAGAAAACGAACATTTTAAACTACTTCCGCACTTGTAAAACTGAGACAAAATATGAAATCAGAAACCAAGCTGTAATCCTAAACAATAATAAAAAGCTAGAATCGCTCCGATACAGACTCCAGGAGACATTATAGGAAGAGCAGGCGCTGACAAAATGTATGAGACCTTGTTTAATGTGTGGTGCTGATTTTTTTTTTTTCCACCTCTCCCAAACAGGAAACCAACAAGAACTACTGTGTTTGTCTAGTGTGTGAGTTTGGGTCTGATTTTCCTTTAACAACAGTTCCATGACAGCAGAGCAGAGGGGAAGCTGACCGCATTTTCACTGGAATGAATTAATGGAAAAAGAAAAAAAAAAAAACAAAAAAGGAGGTTTGTTAATAATGGTGTCAGCGTGTGTGTGTGTGTGTGTGTGTGTGTGTGCGTGCGTGTTAAAAGGCCTGAGTGTGACAGCATGTGTAAAGAGCTCTTTTGCAGCTGTCCGTCTTCACCACAGACAGTAGCAATGCTGTTGCTATGTCTGCTGAACCGATGCCACTGTGGAAAGAAAGGCCAGCGTGCAGCGTTAGACGTGCATTACTACAACAGGCCACTAGAGCGCAATGGTCCACTTATTTTGATCGAGTCCTCCCTTTAATCAGCATCCTCTCGTCTCGGGGCTGCCTTAAAGCCGCATCACAGGACAACAGTGTTTATGAGAGTTTAAGTACAACAACCGTAAGAAAAAAAACAACAACAACAAAACAAACACAGTTGAACAGAAGCGGTTTTGTAAAGAGTGAGTCAGCGAATACGTAAAGGAATAAATCAAATCAACAAATAAATTACTGACGGTTGTTTTAGGGTGGAGAGCTAAACCTGTCTGTATATCCTTGTGTGCATTGTCTGTAACCTGCATTTACTATACTAATAAGACCCAGTTGATGTTCAGATATCTGGGTGTAGTCCACGCTCACAGAACCTTGACTGCGCCTGAAAAACATGCAATCTGGTAATCCGGTTGCATTTCTTTTAGCAAAAGGTCTTGACAAGACCTTCAAAGAACAATTGATCTTCAGAAGGAGATGGAAAAGGCTATTCAGACTCAAGTTTGAGTTTTCTGAAAGCGGAGCTGAGAAATGCCTATGAAGGCTATTGATCCGTGTGTCAGATGCCAGCGTCTGAGTTTGACTGATAATGACGGTTAATCGATGGACAACTGGCAGAGTCCTTCTGATGGAGAACAGAGATCTTCGGGAGCGAAAGCTGCATGTGAGTGCTTTTGTGCGCGAGCGATTTATTTCTCTTGTCAGATTTGTTTCTCGGCATTTGGAGAAACAACACAGCGGTGCACCTACAACGCACATTATACAAACACACGTGATAAAGGTAAGACAAATACATACAGAACAACTGAGTCCATTGAGGAATATCTTAAGAGTAACAAACCAGTGTTAGACATTAACTACAGTATGTGATGAAACATAATAATAGCAATCATTTATAAATTGTTTTAGAATTTTGTCGTGTGGCCTGATGAGCCGAATTCTCTCTTTTTTTTCTCTCTTTCCATGTGTGTCTGTGTCTCTGTATGTGTGCACTGCAGTGGTGGACAGTTACTAAGTACTTTTACTCAAAAGTACTGCGTGCAAGTACACATTTGAGATACTTGCACTTTACTTGAGTAATTCTATGTCGTGCAACTTCATACCTCTACGTACTACATCTGACAGCTTTGGTTACCCTTCAGATCATCATTTTTCATTCTCTTCTTGTCCAGTGAAAACCACACATCTCCAGATGTGTTGATTTTGAATGTTTGTGATAAACCGTGGGAAGAAAGTGTTCCTTTAAGTGTTGAGAAAATTCTCCTTCCCCTTCTTAAGCTGAATAAACTCTTGAAAAAAAAAAAAACCCTTGGATTTGCTGGAAAAAAGCATTTTCGCAAAGCCGAAAACAGGCCTGTTTTTTCTGAACTCATAAAATGTGGACTTTTTTAGAGATATGTGGTTCTCACAGGACAGCGACGCTACAAACATATGATGATCTTATGATATATGATGCACTGCTGTAGATTAAACTACTCCAACAGTATTTTATGGGAGTTAAAATGAGCTCAGCCTTAAACCTCAACAGCAATGTACACATTAATGCAGCAGTAATACGAATCCAAAACCATTATGTATAACAATAAAACACTGACAGGGACCATTTTACTGCACAATGACTACTTTCACTTTTCATACTATAAAAGTACATTTCGCTGATAATACTTACTTTTAGTTAGATAAGATTTGAATGCAGAACTTTTACACGTAGTGGAGTATTTCACGGTGTGGTATTAGTACTGAATCCACCACCGGTAAACTGTATACCTGAAAGAATCCTGGAGGGACAGGTCCCACTGGCATGCCTTCTCCTGGGGGAAGGTTCCCAAGGACAGGACTGGGAGCTGCTGCAGCGCTCTGGAGGATGGAAAAATAATTAAACACATCAGTCAAACCAGTCTGCACAAAGCTGCCTGAATTTGCCACCAATTAAACAAAACCGTAAATAGTCATAAAACACACGCCCGAATGAATAATCCATAGGTGTTCCCTCATCTCTCTCTCTTGCTGACTTGTCCTCAGTGGGATACTTCCTATGTCTGCAGATCTCCTGCCATGCCGGCCTAAGATAGGTTTATTTTTATACCTTGTGTTTTTTTGTTGTGTTTGTCCCAGGAGGCGGCACTGGCACATATAAGCACTGCCTCTGTCTGCTTCCTGTGGCACTGTACTGCTAAATACTAACTACTAACCCTGATGCTACCACCCAACACAGGCCTGTTCCTCAGGTTCATTAGGTGCAAAGACCAGAAAACAAGCATTGTGGGAGTTTGCATCTCTCCTTATATATATATATACATGATAATGTGTGAACAGTGAGCACACAGAGCCAGCATGTCTGTGTCTCTGTGTTTTTTTTTTGGTTTTTTTTTTCAGTATCTGCCCACTCTATGTTCTATTTTTCTGATCTCCCTCTCTGAAGGCATCGCCTGGGTGTAAAGAGCTCCAGTGAAATTCACCCACAGTCTCTGAAGTTTCCGCCAGCTGACTTTTTAGGTCAGACAGGAACAAGGTTTAATCAGAGCTGAGATAAAAGCGGACTGACGACACTCCCGTAGCCCCCTCTGCTCCACCCCACCACCCTTGCTATTCCCTTGTCCTCCCTCATTCCCCTTCATATCTTCCAATTGTTAATGTTGAGCAACAGCGAACAAGATACAGCTTTTTGGTTCCATATTTTGCTGCAAACAGACCCCGTGTTTGTCTCAGCAGATGAATGTACAGATGGACACAGATGGATATTGTATCTCCGTGGTTCAGTGGTGAGAGACTTGATTTGGTTTGTTTGTGGGTGTTTGACTGAGTGTACAACATCATGCGCGGCATCAAGTGTGTGTTTTGATTTTGTTGGTGTTTTTCCCCCTTCCTTTCCCTCTTCCTTCTCGCACCCTGGATTACCCAGAATGCCTTTGCTCGCTGGCAGCCTGGAGGTCTGCTGAGTTTGCCTTCGTGCACAGAGAGCAGGAGGCAGAGGGGAGAAAAGAGGACAAAGCAGAGATTATGAGTGTGTGTGTGTGAGTGTGAGTGTGAGTGTAAGTGCAAGTGCCAGTGTGTGTGCGAGTGCATTTTATGTTTGTTTGTGTGGGAAAAGGAGAACTGGGGAAGGAAAGAAAAAAAAAAGAAAAAAAGAAAGAAATCTACCTGACCTGCTGACAAAGCAGCATTTTCCAAATACAGCAACAAGAAATAAATAAATAAGTACAGCGTGCCAGGATTTCTTCCTGCCCCCAAAAACAGCACCACCCTCCATCTCTGGCAAAACAAAAACAACCCTGGCATCAACATGAACCGCTCTGGTGTTGTCAGTCTCTCTTCACTGTCTCGAGATCAGACCGACTGAAATGACATTAGAAGATCTGTATGAAATCACGCTGAGAGGGATTCACAAAGCCTCTCAGAAGAGAAGCTGTTCATTTAAAAGAGTCACAGCGTTTTGCATTGTGATCTGCCTTGTGCAGTTTATCCACATTCAAAAAGTATTCTGGGACTCACATTTGAGACTGACAACTTGTACTTAATAATACTAATATACAAGACCTTCATTCAATATGTAATGCTGCTAATTAGATTCTAGATTGCTTTTAACATCTACCCAAATATGACCCGTGCACGTTTTCATCGGCTTTTACCTACGCACCGTCTAAAAATACCCAGATAGACAAACTTAAAAATGAGGTTACAACGCTAGTGTGCGTGTGAAAAACTGGAATGCATCCAGAACAAGTACTTGTACCAGTAGTACTCAACAGCCAGAATCGACGCAAACAGTAAATCCAGTCGTAACCCAGACTAATGGTCATGAGAACAATACAAGACGGTTAAGTTATCAAACACCAGATAAAGCTTAAGGGTTTGTGGAAGAGTTAATGTTTATTACAATAAAAAAAAAAAAAAGTCAAGTTAAAACATTAACCTTTATCTACTGACATGTAAATGGTGACAGAGAAGATCTTGAGCGCCATTCAATATTGACTTCATTAACGGCACACAGATAGCTGTGTTTAATAGTGAAATTAAACTTGCTTTTGTGCCAGGACCATAGCTGAACTGCTTTGCCTCAGCCATTCAAAGGCTGTGCAGTCGCTCACGGCTGCTGATAATCAGGTTAACACAAAGATTGCAGGGTTTCACCCGACGCGGTGCGGCCAGATCAATGTGCTGTCATTAGATCATGTTAGTTACTACAGCGTAAGCACTGGACGGTTTATGTTTACTACTGCCGGTCATTCCTCTGCTCCTCTATGAATCTCTGAACTGGACACGTTAAATTCCTGTTCGGCTGTCCCGTTTTAATGCGGATTCGGCATCCGACCTCTTTATATTTAAGCTGTTAACCTTTTTAAACTGATCGTCACGCGCTGTTAATGAATGTATCCTTTACACTTCTCACACATCAGTGTTTATTCTTTTCTAAAAAGGTTAAAGAGAGGAACAATGAGACACAGTGCTTGTAGCTGCGCACATCAACACTTTGCATCATAGTTCATATTATTATGCAAATGTAGCTGTCAGTGGTGTTTTGTGCATTGGGTTTTGGTGCGCTACTGACTAAGTTTTCAAAACACAGTCATGTATCGCTGCCGATGTTCTTGTATTTAACCCGATGGAGCTGATTGCATTTATTTTGTGAACAAGTGATTCAACTCTGAACAAACCTGTTTACCAGCTGGAAGCACAAATATTTCTCCCCCAAGACTTTTAGATGAGGTGTTGCAAGGTGTTAGATGAGCTCTTTCAAACACATGCACACCATTATCATCATCTGAAAAATACTCAGTTGGTAATGGAGGACTATGAGACACATAATTTCCAGGAAAGTAAAAAGGATAGTTTCTGTGCAGGGAACAGGAAGTCGGGCATCATTAATCTGATCTACTGACGGATACAGAAAAGCTGAAGATTCATATTGTGGTTGATTTAAGATTACTGTTGTTTTATTAATAGTAATAGTAATGCTCATCCAGATGATCTGTCCAAGCCTCTTTAGTCAGCTCATCTCTCCTCTCCCCGTGTTAACTGGAGTGTCTGTGTTGGTCAATATTCTATGATCCCTTGGTTAATATACTACGATTGTAGAGACTGGTGTTAGTGATGAAACCTGAGGCAGTGGAACGGCCCTTGCATGTCCTCAGACGAACACCTGCATCTCCTGGCAAACTCATTTGTTACATAAATTATTCAAACCACCGCCCTCTAAGAGAATGCTTCGGTATACCAGACAGACTCAACGAGACATACGGTACAGTACGCTGTAGCTCCACTGGATGTGCCTGCTGCGAATACAAAATGACCAGACAGGCGGGTTTGGTTTGCGAACAACACATGGAAAAAAAAAAGAAAAGAAAAGAAAAAAAAGAATCATAACAGGATTAAAAAATATTGATTCTCTTCTCTCACGCCGACAGCATCACCATTATTTTGTTAAGGGTATTTTGTTCTCGTGTGGTAATACTAATAATGTAAAAGACAAAAAAAAAAAAAATCTGATATTCAAGGAAAGATGGTGAAAAGTTGTGGTACAGTCGTCAAAATACAACAGCATCAACAGGACTTTGCATGACCTGGAGGTTAAATTGTCAGCCCGTTACAGTCTGAAACGCTGCAGGAGTGTGTACAGCATCTCTGTCCTTTGTCTTCCAGCTACCATTTGCTTTACAGGACTTTGCAGTGTTTCTGTTTTTTTTACCTCATGTATGTTTTGAGATAAACACACAATATAAAGCGCCCTGCATCGAATGACTGAAACACGCTGTGACTGAAAACGTAAAGAACAGTCGAAGAAATGCTCGACATTTAAACGTAATGCGGTTACACCGCGGCGCGCTCCTCTACAACCCAATCAGACTTTCTCCATACTGCATTCACACAACACTAATCCCATCAGACTAAGGGCTCAGTAATACTTAATGAGATAACTTGCAAACTCTATCATCCCTATATGTTTACCGATTGTGTTCCTCACTAATAAGTGTGCGCAAGACATGCATACTTTGAAGGTGGGGAGTCATTTTCATTCAATACTTCAGAGACTGAGAGACACTCAGAGATGCGTGAGTGGAATCTCAAAAGGCTGTCTGTGTCTATCTTCTCTCTCGCTCTCTCTCGGTCTGTTTATCTCTCCCTCTCCTACTGTCTCAACCTGCATCGCTCTCTGTCTGCTTTCTCCACCTCCCCGTCTTCCACAGACCCTGAGCTCTGTCTCAGTTTTGCGTATTCATAAACAGCCCCATAGCAATCTTTATCTTTATCACACATTTGTAAGGAGACATAGAGCACATACATAAATGTCTTTTCTACTTTTTTTTTTTTTTTTTTTTTTTTTTTAAATCAAACTGTGAAAAGACAAAACGCAACAATTAATTGATCCTAGTGAGCTCCACCGTCTGATATGGGTCTGATATATTTTTACCATAGTGATTCAGTCAACCGGGGCTGCACAATTTGGTGAAAAGGTCATATTGTGGTTATCGTGGACAATACTGAGATTGGAGTCGAGTTACTTGGTTGTCGAGGAAAATGCACACGTTACTGGTCATTTTGAAATATATGTTTGTTTCCAACTCAAACATACAAGCTTAAGTATAAAAATACAAACACTTTAGAAGTAAAACAATGTAGGGACTTTAATTTTGAGTCAGTCTCACAGACAAATGCATCCACTTTGTAGCAAAAAATAGGCTCCGAGAATGCAATACTGCATTTACAAGTTCGAAGTTTTCCCTTAAACCACGATGTCCAGCTGTTAGGAAATGTCAAAAATACAGCTGTATGAAGTGTATTTTTGATTGATTTTATTTGAACTTTCTGTGAGAACAGATGGGCCCGAGGCTGGATGCCACAGACAGGGCAGGGAAATCTTAAGAGATGGACAAATGCATTATGTGTTTGGCCGTTTTCACAGAATTTATCTACCGTAATAAAATAAAGACTAAACACTTTCATCCTTTAAATCCCTTCTGTGTCGAAATGTTTTACACTGGATGAAAATTTACAGCTAAATAAATAGCTCAGCGTACTTTCTTTGGGGATCTGATTGCAGAAGAAGTTAGAGGGGGGGGGGGAGCAGCAAATGTGTAGGAGGACAAAAAGTGTGGAAGGATTACTACAACAAGTCTCAAGGCCACTCGTAGTAGAACAGGATCTACAAATGACACACCACACAGGAAGGAACCTCGTCCCTCCTCCCTCTCCCTCTTTCCCGCTCTCTCCATCCTCTCAAATGCCATTAGTCTACTTCCTGAACGAGGGAGGGGGAGGGCGGAAAGCAAAGACGATCCGAGTCTGCATGACGCACACGCACACATTCGCAGGCTTGAACACACATTACGCACGTTCGAATGTGAGAGTGGAAACACAATAAGAAGACTGATGTCTGCATTAGCCTGTGTTCGCAGAATAAATAAAAATAGTTTGCCCGTCATAACTATGGGTACAATATATCCAGATCTATAACTGTATCAGAAAACTTTGAGACAGCACAGAAGTGAGAGAGACAGAAACAGAAGAGTCTGTTCAGCAGCATTGAGATGAGAAAGGGTGTGCTCTGCTTTTAACCATGTATTATTCACAGTCTCCCGTGGCGACCAGAGACAGTTCAACACGCTCCACTGTCCAATCCTCTGCCAAACTCACTTTTCAATTTCAAGGCAGATACACTTAAAATCACCCCCTGGCATTCAAAGCTCCCTTTCTTCACCAAAACATGCCAAATGCTACACCAGTAAAACACAGGAGAAAGTGGAAAAAAGGTGTTCCCATAGAGGTGTTTATGCCAGATTTCTGCTGTTTAGCAACAATATATGGCTGCCAAGAAAGAAATATTACACGGCCATGTTTGTCTGTTGGTTTATATTAACACACGGGATGGAACCAGATTGAAAGGGGAAATCTTTTCCCTTTTCATTGTATGTGGATATCAAAACAACTGTACTGCATGTCTTCAGTCTTTTCAACTTTAGCAGCGCTTTATCCTGCAGAACAGAATGGCCAACAGCTAGGGCTGGGCAATGTGACAAAAAAAAAAAAAGATCACAGTGGGCCTCATGCAAGAAACACTCACCATTTCTTTCGTATTTTTGAATTTTCAACCGGGTACGAAAATAATTTACAAGCGGTCCAGACCTGTTGTAAGAAATGTGTGTAATTCACTGAATAGTTGTACATTTCATAACTTTGAAGCAATTTTGAGGTTGAAAACGCTATACGCGTCACACAGCTGTCACTCATCAAGTTTATGTGGGTCGTTATATGCGCATTTCTGAAGTTGCAAGCACTTGCTGAATCTGACACTCTCATACAAGCCCATCGTACTAAAAAAAAAGAAAAAAAAAGGAACAGAACGCCCGATATTTTGTCTATATCGATCGATAATGGTCCCAGTTTGAAGAGTACCCTGAAAAGGACTGAATTCGTTAAACTTTGGCATAATGACATCGACCCTCAGTGTGAATAACAGATGTAGGTAAGAAAAATAAGAAAATATAAACTTCATCATTTTAAACAATCTTCATATAGATTTCTGAGCCTAGGAAAAGCACTTAAATGCAGCATGAAGTCCTTGAAGATCCTTCCTGTGGCTCGAACAGTGCTTTGCAGTTGGGCATAGGCAGGCTGTCGATCTATCCACATCAAGTAATAGCCATAGCCTTTCATGGCCATCGTCACAAATTTTATTGCAATTCTGTATCGAGATTATTTTATCATCCAACCCCACCACCAGCGCTCAGGCGCTCATGGCTGTATCATGGCTGATTACCAGGCAAAATAGCAACACAACACTCATCTACCTGGTCTCAAAGGGAGATTATAGGTAGGGTGATATCAGCTGCAGAGGGGAGACACATTTATAGGGGCCACTGGCCGTATTTCCTTTATCGCTGATGTCATTATCGACCCTTGTAAACATCTCTGTGCTTTAAGGAGCTGTATAATATGTGAGGTGGAGCCGTGGGCTGATGCACTGTCAGATACACATACTGAGCTGAAAATGATAGTGACTTTGGCGCTGGGGAGCCACACTTCTGCTGCCACTATCTCATTGCTTCAACGACACTGGAACAGATAAGGGAGATGGACTGAACATGGAGTAGAGGAAAGGAGCGGAGAGACAGAGGCAGATTTAAAAGCCACGGTTTGGATGAAGAGGGGAATATGTCTTTTATATCTGGCAGATCGATAGAAAAGACAGAATAGCGATTCAGCTGGAATTCACCGATTCTGCGATCTAAAACACTGAATTGATCCAGTTCTTTCACTGCATTTTGTGTTACAATCCCATAGACTAAAACAAAAATTTGAAAATACAAAAAAAAAAAAAAAACAACAACAAAAAAAAACCAAAAAAAAAAAAAACATGCTTGTTGGAAAATCATCAACTTCAGCCACAGGAAGAACAAGTGAGAAGTCACTTTCAGTGTCTCGTCTCTCAGTCCTTCTAGTGCGGGAAGGCCAGACACAGGAGACAGTGAGAGATAAGGATATGGGTGTCTACAACAGCAAAAAACCACTGGGGTTAGTTGGGGTCAAAGAGATAACGTGCCAGTCTGATCGTGTCAGCACTCTTGCTTTGCCCTCCTGCTCTTCCTCCGTAGTCCTGCCGCAACTTCTAGGGCTCTGTGCCTGGATCATTCACTATAATCCCTTTCACACACACAACCCAGAAGGTTGCTGCTGCTGTGTAAACTTCCACAGCATTTCTCTAGCTTTTAGCTCTTTCGACCAGATAAAATTGTCCTGGATAGTGTAGGTCAAGCAAGACTGGATGGTTTTAAAAGCGTCCAACCTAAAAACCAAAAAAATAAACAAATAAATAAATAAATAAATTGACAAATATCAGACTGAAATGTTTCACCCCTGAGTTGAAGTTGTACTTTTGTTGAGATGTGAAAAGAATCAACTTTGACTCCTGTATGAATGGGTAGAAATTATTAACACTAATAGAAAGACTAATGACTGGATGAAGCAGCGTGTGTGGAAGTTAAGATAGCACTGTGCCACCTTTACTCCGTAACAGACACATAACATACGCTCCTGACTAAGCCCCTGATTTTCATAATCAATAATAATAACTGCAGTCAGCCTAGAAATTACTCTTCCATATCCCTCAGCTCAGAGCTTGGTCTCATTCTTAAACCTTTCTCTGCCCTCAGTTAACCTGTGCGCTCCACTCTGCGCCATGCTCTCATCTTTGCCCCTGCCCTCCGCAGAGCAGCAAGCCGTGCATATGTCAACATGGAATAAACACTCCACTTCTGCATGTCCAAACACACGTGTGACATGACTCGGCGTAACGCGGCAGTGGAAAACACGCTCCTCGGAGACCACAGAGCTGTGAGCAACACGTCAGCGAAAGAGGAAGGAAGATGATAAGAGACATGAAGAGAATGCAAAAAGACAGAGAACAGGGATGGAGATAAGCATGGGGAAATGAAAGAGAGAAAGAAACTGCTGATGTGCAGGAGAGGTTGAAGCAGTTTAGAGAGGGACGAGAACAGGCAGGTATGGAAAATTAGGAGAAGCAGACTGAATTCTTCTAATATTTCCCTAAATGAATGCAGATATGTATGAGCAGCCCGGTATAGACTAAGTGTTCAACATTACACTTGATGTTTTTCTTGTCTTTTGCAAACTATCGGACATCGTGACAAACATTTTGATGTGCTGTGCAACCTATGGAAATTCCAGATCTTTTTCTCTCTCTTCGCTGGGCTCACTCTTCATTGCCATGGCAATGATGTTACAGTGAGTCACCTCCACATCTCCCTCCTCCTCAACACTGCCAAGGAACATGGGAGCGTGTAAGAGAGAGAGAGGAGAGAGAAAGATCGGGAGAGGAGAGAGGAGAGAGAGCTCTGTTTCCCTGGAAACAGACTGGGGGTCTCCCCAACCCCCATTGGTTCTCAACTGGTTGGAATCTGCTTATTACCCACAATGCTCTGAGCCAACAGTCTCTGTTTCTAGGTTGTCTCTGTCCTCTGTTTGACTCTGTCTCTTCATATGCATGTGTGCTCAAACAAGCTGTTCGTGCTCATGTTCTTTGTTATAACTGAATGACCGCATTTGCAGCTGGTCTTATGAAAAACACTTTTTGCAGAAATGTTTGCGCTTGTTTCCTACTGATTTCCCTCTGAAGTAATCTTTTTCAGACAGAAGAGTCACACAGATAATAACTTTTCTGCAAAGACACTTCTTTTTTTCTGTAAACAAGTGCGGTAAGAGTTTTTTTTTTTTGTGAGCATTCTTTCCTCATGACCATTCCTTGAAAGAGAAGGAGACACAAAACAAGTTAATTACATCTGCTATTATTAGATAATTACAAGATAATCATGTGCACAAAGTGAACTTTGGGGGATTTCAGGCCCCAACAAAAACCTTGGGGTGTCCAACAAGGAAAGGATTCATCCTTTTGGGAGTATAAATGTCATGTAATCTGCACACTGCTGCTTGATATTTCCTACACAAGATCCTCTATTTGTCTGCGTGTCCTTCTGTTTTCTGTAAAGGCTCACATTTATCTTGTACAGCCATGTTTTTTTCATTGCAGAGAGGACCTGTTTTCAGTTAAACTTCAGGGTTGCTGAATCTTTCTGTCCTTGAGCCACATGCAGGCAAGCACAGTACAGCATGCAGTTGTGTTTCCATAGATATCCAACGTAATAAATGAATGCAACAATGTGCTTTTACATATTTAAAAATCAGTGCGTGTCTTAGCTGTACAATCAGGACCGAATAGGTGTAGTGCTGTTAAATTGAGCAGCGCAAATACATTTCTATGCATGACAGAGAGTACGAATGCCGGATCTGGCGGTGTAAGACGGAGCACTTTTATCAAAGGGGGTTGCTCTTGGCTCTGCCTCTTGATCTCTTCTTTCCCTCTAACTGCCATGTGCCTGCTATCTCCCACAGTGATACCACACGATGATAGCAGCCTCTCCTCACTATAATACTTGCCTGTAAGACTGCTGCTGCATATCTACGCCTCATTTTAGGTCTGCTCACTCTCCAGTTTATCCAGCTGTCACACTCTCTGATGCAAAGAAAAGTCTGTCTTCAGTAATTTACACTTGTACACCAGACCTGCTGGGGCATGGCCACAATTATTTTCAGTTTGGCTGAACAAATTAAAAAGTTTTGATATCTTAAAATATGGTTTAAAAATAACGTGAATAACTCGACGAGCTCAGACCTCCCACAAGGCCAACAGTCCACTTTTCTTCTCGTTCCACAACATTATTAAACCACAAACAAAACACTAATTGTGAGCAACGTTTTCATTCTTTTTGTCAGTTTGTGCCGCTGGTTGGAGCAACTGACTGTTAACACAGTAACAAAGATGTTACTTCTAATTCGCCAGCTCTAAGGGCCGTCCATACCAACAACGGACTTTTCGTGTGAAAAGTTTGCATGGAAATGTATAAAAACTTGATTTAAGGCGTTCTCGTGACTGCTTGCTCACCGCTGTGGAAAATCTTTGCGGGAAAAAAAATTGGAACAACCTCAGTCCTCAGACCTCAATGAAATCCTTTGCTCCAACTGATGTTGTTAATTATTGTAAACCAACCCTTCTACAGCATAGTGTATCCACCACCTACAACACACTATGACGAGGACACACTAACGGTCCAAAAGGCCCTGATATTATGACGCACCTTTGACCCGGACTGGAGTCGAGCATCTCTGAGGCATAAAAGAGCAAAGACAACAATATCATTATGTTGGCAAAAGGCAGCTTCAGTTATGCCTATTATTATCTAGTTATTTTGTTCACATTCTCAGTTAAAACATTCGCTTGACTTATTTTCACTTACATATTTTGATGTTGAACAAACATCTTATCATTATAATAGTTTTGAATGAAGAGTTTAAAACCACAAATAACCATTTTTACGTTGCTTTGAGTAAGGATTCGGATCGTGCTCGTTGAAGAAAATAAGCACGAAATCACAAAATCAGAGACTACGGGTTGTGTTTTTGTCTTTCACTCAGGACCAAAAATCAGCCTTTGAACTTCAAATTTTTGTTTTATCATAACATTATTGGCCTTATTGCCCAGGTCTAGTTTAAACAAACCTCAAACAGTTCCACAGATATCTGAAAACATCACCTGAAGCAGTTAGAGACCGAGCTCCAGGATCAGCTGAACTCCAGATACTCAACTGTGCGCTTCTCTTCAAACCGAAGATTTACGCGGTGCTACTGCTGCTCGACTCCATTTCATTTTCTCTCCTCAAAGTAAGCTTTCTTTCTTTTTAAGAAAAGGGAAAACAGCAATGTGGATAATTCACAATGGAACCGGTGTGCATGCGGAGCAATTCCCACGTGGATTTTCAGTTTTTTTTCTGCACCGGTGTGAAACGCCTTTTAGGCTCTTTTAATGTTAAAGAAAGTGAAACACAATTCCAGCATCCACCCCTTTTTATGGATCTGCTCTAAAACTGAGTGATCACATAACCTCCTTGGTGAAGGTAATAAAGGTTTGTGATTACGCTGGCATGTGTTCATTTGTTTTGTGACAAAAAAAGCGTCTAACTGTCTTTTGATTGACTGCTAAACATCTACACCCTTTTAAAAAGTCCCTTCCCTTAATTATCCAGCTTATATTCACAAAAATGAGTAGCACATAAAGCTGAAGGCTCAAAAGTCTTTTACAACCACCTGCGACATTGTAGTTTACAGCCTATTTGCATTTGCACTTCTTAAAAAAAAATCATTGAGGGATTTTTTTCTGCCAGTGGCGTACTTCAGTTATTGAGTTCATTCTTATCAGGACGTACAGTACAACCACTACAACTGTTGGACACTGATAATCTGATATCACTATTAGTATTTTTTCCTCAGTGGAGTTTTTTCCCCCCCCTCTCATACAGAGGTTGAGGAGGAAAATCCCCCAACAGGAATGTATGCTGTATGGTGTACTGTATAATTATTTAGCAATTCAAAGTGCTACACAGAAATTACGCACGAATGCGCTTAACACAATTTATATGCAGACGTTTGTATTTCAATTAAATAGACTATTTTTCAGTACAGCAAACATTTAAATGGTCTAAATGTCATAATGTAGAAGAAGAAATGGCTGCTATTATGCTCGATACTGTTTCCATAGGTCTTACAAGCAATTTCATGCTGGCTTGATTCTTTCTCGCGCCACTTTAATTTGTCCATATTTCGTTAAAGATCACAGAAATTAGGCTGCGCCGAACGTTTGCTGTCAGTGGAGCAGCCACTTTAAAACAGAAGACTTCATAAGAAAACATTCAGTTGTGTTTGTATTATGAATGAGTTCTGTAAACTGCAGGATTAAGCACACGACGGCGTGTGTCTGAACAGATGAAAAGCCCGAAAAGTCTTACTCTTGAAAGACCAAAAAAAAAAATAGCAATAGCAAGTGACTTTTGTCTCTAATAAGGCCACTTCCGAGCCGAGCGTAAGAATTTAAAAATAACCTGTTTTTATGACTTCATGGCCTCTTGCAAATAGAAACTGCTTGTTTAGTATCGAGAGCACAATTTACAAAGCACTTAACAGAACTGTAAACGGCCTTTCTGATGCCTGAAAAGCCTCTTCTGAGGATGGAAATCAATAACATTGCATCTCTCTTCACTTTCGTTCATCAGTCTTTTCTTTCTTTCCCTTTTAACATTAGATTACGGTAATAATGTCCAAGAAGCACATCTACAGGCGCGATATGATCAACATTACATGCAGTACACAAACAGATGCAAAGATCGCGCCACGTAAATGCACTGAATAGAAAAGGCTGTTGTTTTTAAACCGGATTAACTCGAAAGTCAGCTGTATCTACGGTAGGCAGTTCAAACTGGGATAATCGTGCAAATCAAGTCAAAAGCCTTGTCACAATCCCATCAATTATCAAAGGAAAGGGACACAAAGATGATGCGACTGAGCTCCTACATCTCCCCAGCATTAATTAGGACTTCACTGAGTAATTAGCTATCTGAAAATAATTACCATCAAAATGTCTGATTAAAATCTCCATCAGTCTCAAAGTCAGGAGACTGACTAAAAGACACCAGCATTAAATTAAGGCGCGCTGCTTTTTCAACGACGTCCACCGCGGTCCCCTCATTTTGTTTTAATTGAGCAGCAGATATGTGGGAAGTACCTCTGATTGGATCTGAAAAGCAGCGCAACATCGGAGCAGTTGATTGAAAGTGACCTTGGTCTAATTACAATTGGTCTAATTATAATTCTCTGATTACATCCCTGCAGGAAATGTAAGAGTAAGATGTTGCTGGTGCCCTCTGCTAATGACGTTAAGATACATTCTGATGATTTCTGAATTGGATTTATTCTGATTAGGTATGAAGAAACAATACGATGCTGTTGTTGTCTACTGGAGAATAGTTACACTGATTACTTTTACTATGTCTTGTCAGATTTTTGATAGAAGGAAAGAGCTGTCTAACTATTTGTTCTACATTTTGTTCTACAACACATTACAATAACACTGCCCTAATAAAAGCTTTATGGTTATTAATTAGGTTTTACACGCGTTATAAATCACGAATAAGTTGTTATAACACATTAAAAACAAGGACAATAGTGTTCCTCGTCAAATAGTGAGCTCACGTTTACCTTTACTGTTAATCCTCAGATCTCACTGGTTACTGAGCTTCCATCGTCTCCGTCAGCATTTACACCTGTCAGCTTCACCTGGGATTTATTAACACGTAGAACTAAACCACCATCAGCGTATCTTATCACGTATCAAACTGACAGATACACACACTAAAGCGTTTAGTATTTTGCATGGCACTTCACCAATGCGATGTGACAGGCAAAAGGGAGCCTTACTGTGAATAGTTTAACATGTTGACTGATAAAGGGACAAGACAAAGTAGGATGAGCAACTAGAAAGAGATTTAACAGAACAGATAAATAGACGAGAACTGCAGCAGTAACTCCAGCTTATCAAATAGTGAGTCCAAATCGATGTATGAAAAGTGCTGACTGACACATGGCAGCACTTTCATGGTTGCCATGACATGAAGAATGATAAACACATTGCAAAAGACTGCTTGAATCGTGCTGAATATGAAAAATCAGTTTTATTCTCTCTATTTTATTGACGCGCTCCGCATTGCATTCACACTTCGGTGCCACTTTGACATCAACTAAATACCTCGGCTTAAAGGTTGAAAGTCATATTAAAATACTATAAAACACTGAAGAATCTTATTGCACATGACTGACTTTCCTCATATTGTTCCGTCTTATAACTTCTTTATTTAACTGTTTATTAATGACTTATAAAGTTTTTACAACCCAATCAATACCCTAATTATAAACCATTTAAAAATCCTTTATGACTGTGGTCTTATTGCATATTTCATTGATAATTGTGACTATTGCTTCCTTTCGTCACACCCCTCCACGGTCCCTGTATTTTTCTCCGTCTCCAGGCCTGAGGTCGCGCTGCCCTCCAGTTCGTTTCCACGGAGCCAGGATGACATCATCACATAGCTGCCTCGTCCTCGGAGTGCCTATTCATCACCCTGATCATCATCGCCAGCATCAGCAGCATCACCTGCGCATGCACGCATACACACAAGCGCACACGCCAACGCACACGCCTAACGCAAGGAGATAAAAGAGAAGCGGGGCCCCCACCAGTTCTGCAACACTGCAAGAGTCGGGGGGGGGGGGGGAAGACCCGCACCAGAGACGGGGAGAGAGAGAGAGAGAGAGAGAGAGGGAGAGGGAGAGAAGAGGAGGGATGGTGCGATAGGCGGCGAGATCCTGCTGGGGTAGGCAGAAACCCCTGACCTGTGGACTTCCAACAATACATCTCAATAAACCACAGCACAGACAAATCTGATGAGTCAGACTTCAGGCTACAGAGGGAAAACAACAACATAAAAAGAAAGGGAGGCCGACCTCTCCCCCATCTTGCAACTTCCCGCGAGGAGAGCCGCACTTCCTCTCCCCTTAGTCACCGGCTAATCTGAAACTCCAACAGCACCGGCGCTGCTCGCTGTTTTCCAGTTACTGGATGCTGAAGGACTGAATCAAGCCATGCCTTCGTGTGCGGGAATTACAACAGCGGAGTGGATTCACACTGAGAAAACACAGCAGTAAACAGCGTTTCTACCACACAGGCCACTGTCTGCCTGCTATTCAGTGCGATGCGCTCACATTGTGTGTGATATGTGTGCGTTGCATTTCTAGGCTGTTTCAACAGTTTGAATGCGTCTCTTGGATCTGTACCGGTCTCACATCTCTGGTGACCTGAAGTGTTCGATATTAAATAACTCATTATGAACTATATAAAACTGAATGACTACAAATCAAATATATGACGATATGTATGAAACTTTGGACGTTTTTAAACTCAAATTGTTGCTTGTTTTTTGGGGTTTTTTTTTCTCTCTCTAAAAAGGTCCATTTCCCAAAACGTGTTTCTATTTTTATTTTGTTCATTTCATGCGGTCATGTTTCATCATAAGATCTGTCAATCGAGGCAAACAGGGCAAAGCCAGTTATTCAGACCACAGCAGCAGCCAACTTAGACTGTGATGTAGTTATGAAAAGCGGAAATCGCTTCAATAAGAAAACCTGGTTATATGATATATCTATCTGTTTCTAGTTAAATGATTGATTCATACTTGTGTCGTCTTGACTTTTGAGATCCTCTGGTCGACCTCGGGTCATCAACGGGTCGTACTGAGGTGTTAGAT